>CM050163.1:399630412-399852912 GCA_027410445.1 Discoglossus pictus | reverse complement strand
TGAAGAGTTTTCTTTGGCCCCTTACAGTTTTGTTTTTTTAATTCAATCTCAAATGAGACTGTTATAATCACTGTTTCTCAAAGGATGACCTATTTCAACATTTGATACTATATCAATATTATTTGTGATACCTAAACCAAAGATAGCCTAATTTCTAGTAGATTCTTGTATAACCTGGGCCAGATAATGATCCCTGAGTGTACTCAAGAACCTGCTCCCCTTAGCTGAACTGCTGGTCTCATTTATCCAGTTTATATAAGGGTAATTAAAATCTCCCATTATTAGAACTTGACAATGCTTAGATGCATTTCCAATCTGCAACAATAATTTCCTCACTTTCAATTATACTTCAGGGTTTATAGCATACTCCTACTAATATTTTAGAATTTGCTGCTCCGCTATTTAGCTCTACCAACAAACATTCAACATTACCGCTAGTTCCACCATAAATATCATGTTTGACTATAGGCTTAAATTCAGGCTTAACATACAAAGCCCTCCACCTCTTTTACCTTTGCCCCTATCTTTCCTAAATAGGTTATAACCATCCAGATTAACAGTCCAGTCATGAGATTCATCCCACCACGTTTCAGTAAAGCCTATTAAATCCCATTTCTCATTAACTGCTAATAATTCTAACTCTCCCATTTTTCCAGGCAAGCTTCTGGCATTAGCGAGCATACACATTATGTTAGGAGTCTGTAGTTCTGAAGTGTTTGCCACTGTACTTGAGTTACTTAGCAATACCTCCCTATTGACTGTACTAACCCTCTCCCCATCTCCTCCCCCATGACTAGTTAATACATTCCTTACCCCTTCTACACTTTCTACCCCATTACCTCTCTCTCGTCCCTCCCACCCTCTACTACAGCTTTTACTCCTTAAATATCCCTCACTGTTGACAATGCCACCATCACCCCCCACCTCCCAGGCCTGTTGTCTTGGGGTTCTACTGGACCCTGCCATCTCTTTCATTCTTCACATACAATCAACAACAAAATCTTGTCAATTTTAACTCTCCTGTGTAACGCCCAAAGCCTTTGGTTTGTAAGTTTTCCATAGTATATGGTGTGGTTGGGTTGCCTTGTGCTGAATCCCTGTTTATCACTATGGAATATGTAAGCGCATTACAAATCGAGTATAATAATAAAGAACAATAAAAAAAAGAAAGACCTCTGGCTACTGGTGGGTGCCATAATGTACAGAATAGAAAATCATCTCTGGAGTAAAGATGCCGTAGCCTGAACACACAAGCTCAATAACCAGGCAAACCAACCACTGAAGCCATGAGAAACTATAGCATTGTTAGAATGATCAGAACAAAAGATATTTCAGAAGTATAACCAATACAGAAAATTATGCATCAAAGAATACACTATAGCCATCTGAATCAGATAAATGGGATTGTGAGGAGGAGAGGGAAAAGAGAGCAAATTAGTGGTATGTCTTGCAAAATGTAAAATAAGAGCCTCTAGCGATGGCAGCTTTTCCCACTAGTCCTTGACAGAACCAATTATCAGATACATAAGTTAAGAACTTCCACAGGGTGGGGTTTATGCTTACTATAAAAGTGCGTGATCCCTAATAATTTACAATCAACCTTTTTTCTTAAAATCAAACATAACCTCCCAAAGAAGTTACTGGAGATGCTCAGCACATTAAGAGGATTGAGTAGGAGGCTTGGTAAAAAAAAAAAAATAATCTAAAAACACATTCAAAGAATTGCGACCAGAAAGAGTAGAGACTTGAAGAGTCTAGGAAGATAGACAATCTTAACCCATGGATTGAATACCTGGGATCAAGACTTCAAGGTCCTTCTGTGATAGACAGAGACCAGAAGGGCAAAGAGTGGAAGCTGCAAGTGGCTATGAAGCAGACACTCCCCCATTGAACCACTAGCAGTGGAAACCTGGGCGAATAGGTTATCACCTAGACTAGAAGTGATAAGAAGTGAGTACTTACAGCTAGCAATAATGCTGCATAAGAAACAGGCAGACTTTGAGAAATACCTCTATGCAAGCAAGTGTACAAAAATATATTGATAAATAAATGAAATAAATAACCCTTAATTAGTACTCAGAAAAACAGAAGAGGAGAGCAAGACCCTGGACCACAGCTATATTGGCAAAGCATCATATTGATTAGATGGATTGAAGATTCAGTAACTATTGATTTAGCATGTGCTGTTATAGAGATTAAATCCAAAACAAGCAGATGCAATATAGTTCTGAATCTGTAATATACAGAATCGGTAAGAAGAAACAGCAATTCCAAAAATGTGCTAAACAATATTAGCAATGCATAACAATCTCAAGCAGGAAACAACTTCAAGCACTCCAGGCCAGTGCTGCTAAGTAAGCATAGGATGATGGAGCTGTATTGATAATGGGAATGTAATTAGGGTATTGAAAAAAAAAAAAAAAAAAAAATATATATATATATATATATATATATATATATATATATATATACCCCCATTGGTGTCTGATTTCAGCAAACCAAGCCTGCTAGAAGCTGGGACCAATGTGGGGCTTTCCTGTGTAATGTAACACAAGAAGGAGAAGGAAAAAAAACGACAATTAAGTTTGCATGATTTGTAATATTTCTTCTTTATGATCTTGAAAACTATTTAACATTCGCTACAATCAATTTCAGGATTACCATGCTAGGCACAAAATTCTTTATTGTTAGCATTTTATGCAATAATACAAATGTGTTTGCAATTCCCTAATAGTTACATTTAAAAAAATGTTTTTTTGGTTAATGCTAACATTTTTAGTCGTCTATATGTAATATTAAATATTTTTATTGTGAACTGCTATACTTAATTGTTCACACTTACCTGATTTGGACGAGGGGCTAAAAATAGACATAGCATCTTTCCCATCAGGCACTGAGGCCTGGTGTTCTGTTGGTGAGGCATCCTTCTCGAACCCCTCATCACCCTGCAAAGATTTAGTTAGTAAACTTCCTGTTATAAATTCCCAGCTATAAGAACTTCTTTACATTTTTAAGGCATAGCAATCTGACAGCACGCAGCACTCTGCTAAAAGGAAGGGACATGTACAAAACACTGTATGACTGTAACAATGCATTTATATTGTGTCCAAATTGTCATTTTAAGGACTACTGAAGT
This sequence comes from Discoglossus pictus, assembly GCA_027410445.1. Taxonomy (NCBI): domain Eukaryota; kingdom Metazoa; phylum Chordata; class Amphibia; order Anura; family Alytidae; genus Discoglossus; species Discoglossus pictus. The sequence continues at coordinate 399,849,776 of CM050163.1, read as the reverse complement.
TTTTACACTATGCTCCTTCGAAAAATGTGACAGAAAATACGATGAGGGATTTGCAAAAGGAATTTCTATACCATATCAAGATAATTTTATGAACTATAAATATGGGCCTCCCTTGGGGTGAAAAATCTACTTAAGAGACCTTTGTACATTGTGCAATAGTTTTGACTAAAAGTTGAACTATTGAAGAACATTGAAAATTAGTACATTCTTTTATATACTGATGCTTCTAGTGGTATAAAAGTAAAAACAGCCAGCACTAAATAAGCTTGAGAAAAATAAGCTTCCAATAGGAAAATAATTTAAAGATCAATTAAAGAAACAGTGGATGATCACATTAGTACTGCTAGAATACTAGGGTGATCTACCAGGTAAATTAACCAGTGTTTACTGTAGCTTCACAACAAACTTCTATTAGAATATATTTGCACATTTAAGATTTACAGTTAATTGGTAATGGTAATAACTTTAACAAATTAGGAGCAAAAAAAAAAAAAAAAACTTTGTTTAATGACACTAAATAGAGCAAACATTTCCTAGAAAGCAGGAACTGCTTTACCCTACAATTTAACCTAAATACACGCAACTCCAGATAAATAATAATTAATGATGTCAGGGAACCAGAATTTTGTTAGGGTACTGAAGTTACTATTCAGTGTTTCTTTTCCCATTAAGTAATTTAACAACAAATTAGAATCCATGTATTAAATTTGATAATTGTATTAACGTGAAGCTACACTTAAGACGTGTGAACCAATTCCTTAATAGCCGTTTTGAAATGTAGTGAAGGACCATAAAATCAGAAATTCTAGTTTGTCCTGTTCGATGTTCAGCCACTCTACGTTTGGAAAAAAGTACCTTCAGCTTTCGTGAGGGGTCCCTCTCTGTCCCCATCTTGCACTTCTTATTTGTAGTGAAGCTGTACTTTATATCACCATCTTCAAATGTGTAAGGATCTGTGGAATCCCCAAAACCTTCACATTGGAGCAGAGGGAGCTGGTCTAAGTAAGTGAGGGGATCTGTCACAACCTGGCTCTTCTCTTCCAAAAATTTGAAGCGTTTGTTTGGTTGCGCCAGAAGCCTGAGGAAAGAAGTATCATGAGAATCTGCATGCATCCACTAACCATACATTTGTAGAAGAAATATGATTATTTTTTTTTAAATATCATGTACTACTTCTGCAAATATATTTAACGGTTATTTATTAAATAGTGTTTGCGAAGGTTTCTAGCTGTGGAAGTACTTATATCCACAATGTCAAGGGACCACTGAAATAAAGTATGGTATTCTTTTAAAGAACTTGAGTTTTGCTTTATATGTCGTTTGTTTTTAAATAATTCTTAAAGTCCATAAAAGTTAAACATTATGTGAGCTATTTTCTTTAAATTTAATAATTTCTGAGAAAGTCAGATTTATCTGTATTACTCAAATGAGCTGCTCCCCAATACTAATTAGCTGTTTTGATTTGTAAATTAGGATTAGTCTGTTGATCTCTATTGCGTTATCAAAAACAATGTCCCCAAAATTATCATGCAGTTAGAGCCCTTCTATCATGCACTCTATGCCACAAATTAGCATACTGAGCCTCACATTAGCCACAGACAATAAATGCTGAATAGATCTGGAATGGTTTAGTACAGAGACAAAATGGATAGAATAATGTATAACTAGAAAAAAAGTTGTCTTATTTTCTAATCAAAAATCCCATTATCAAGACTAGTTGGTTAAAAAGCAATACTATACATTTGGTACTTCAATGACAATTTAAGGTGACATATGTAGAATAAATGTATAACTGGTCCCCTGCTCTAACAGTGAGAATAAATACTATGTAGTTAAAGAGAAATATATATTTAGAGCTACATATGACACATTATAGGATATACAAGACATAGATCAGCACGTGTATCAGCCCCTTCCCTCCTTCCAAAGGAAGTTCTTGAGAGTTAATAGTGTGCATATTTGCACCACACCTCACCTTTTCAGGGCAGTACTCTCGGCTCCCAGCTCCTGCCTGCCCTCATACCATTCTCCCATAATTTCTGGTGGCCGGAAATCATGGCTGACTGCGGTTGGTAACTTATATCCATGCCAGCTGTCCCCTATTTGCTGGCTCTGGGGCAGCCCAGCACAGTACAGGCTTGTTTCACTTAGCTCTGTCATCATGGGCAAACCCAATCCAGCCACCAACATCGTCCTGTCATCAAGAGGCTGCATCTCCAGCCCATTAGGATATAAAGAAGAATTACAGGGCACTGCCTCAGGGTCAGGAATCTCCACTTCCTGATGAGGGGCTTGCGGACTGAGGGTGGGTGGCATCGGTGATGTAGGAGAGTGTGGAGAATCTGTTGGGTGCACTGGTAACAGTTGGTCTAATTCTCCTGTAGATGGTAACGTTGGGTACTGCCTGTCTGGTGGGTTATCAGTCAAAGGCTCCGCACCTTGGCGTTGTTGCACTGGAGGTTCCTGTGCCGTGCATTGTTCGCTCTGAGTGGGTGAGGGGCGATGGTGAAATGGCGTTGTGGTCTTTTTCTGCAACTTCTCTGCTTTCTCCTGGCGATCACTGGGCTTGTGCTTGGAGGAAGCAGACAGTGGGAGGCTAGAGTTGTTAGAGGAGGGTGTTCCTCCTACACCTGGCTGAGAAACAGAAGGAGGGCGACTAGTATTGGGTACACCACGCTGCTTGGAGAGCTTGTGTCTGGAATAAGAAAGGAAAAATATTTGAGCAGTAATCAAGAGTGAAAGAAGAAGTTAGATCAGGGTCAATAAATACAAACTTTCAAGATACAAAATAGGCAAAAAAAGAAAAACAATAGTAAGTAATACATCAAACTATAATGTACACCTAATCTTCCTTACCTGGAACAGGAGCAATTGGTTCGTTGTGTTGAATCCACAAAGTCCCAGGGTACCTTGCTGGTTGGTGTTTCTTCCTCTTGCTGGCTTGGGGCAGTAACCCTGGGACAGATAGCAAAAATACATAAGCCACATGTAATAAAAGAACACTAACTAATAAGCAGAAGACTTAAAAAAAAAAAAAAAAAGTGATTCATAAAACAGTACAGGAAGTAGTATGGATTCATTTAAAGTACCAAAAAAAGGACAAGTACTTTTTTAATGAGTTTTACTTTCAAATCACACTTGTGCATTCTCTTATAATAGCATGTGTGCTCATAGAGGTAATACAGGTAGGCTCTCTATCATAATTTGTCATTTTATACAATTATAATTTTTTGGAGGGATAATCTTGTCAAAGGGAAGCTTTACTTTGGTTGGCTTCTGTTCACGATGCACTCCTTCCATGTTCTCTGCATCACATGACTGTGTAGCCTTTGGTAACTCCTCCCACCACGCTTGGGGCTACGTGATGCTTTTGAGACACCTTCTGATGACTGGCCATTGATGTTTGCTGCAGCTCCTCTTCCATCTCCTACAAAACAAGGATTTCACTCACATGGGTTGGTAAAATAACAGGACAAGTGTTTTCAAATCAAAGCAGCGTTTTGCTGTAAATTCCACTAACATTTCAGAAACAGCATCTAAGTTCAAAGGAAAATTTTCTATTGTTTGGCCTAGTGTGTTTTGTTTAGAAAGTCTGCTTTACTATTCAATAGGAATGCTGTAATTCCCAGCAATGAACAGTAGAGGGAACTCAGGCTACATAATCTGATCACTACTTCGGTCTATTCTTAAAAATAGAGGGCAAAGAAAATGTGGGAATGTTGCCCTTTTCCCTTTACCGTTAAAACACAGCAAACCATAATTCTGAACTTTTTAAGTATTATTAAAAGAACCTTTGATACAGATAAAATCTCCACACAGTCCTATTCAAAGGAACTGACAATTGGATGGAAGTGTTTAATCATAATTGTGCACTCAATATGTCAACTAATGCAATTCAAATGTACCCACATGCTCAAAACATAATATTTTCCACAGTATTGTGAAGTTGGAGTCACCCATTAGAAATAATGTGGGAGGTTAGGTATACATTGTATGTGCGGAGTTATTACACTGCTAAGACTGTAATTGTCATTTCCACATCATACTCTCATTTCACACATTAAAAAAGCATAGCAGACTGTAATGGAAGTGTACTGCATATAATAGTTTAAATGCTGTTTTTATGCCATTCATTTTTTTATTTTGCACATTATTCTTGTTCTACAAAATAGAATGTTGTGTGCATGAGATATTGTTATGTAAACCTCAGATCTGTTTTGTTACTGGACTTGTGTATGTACATGGATTTTCAATATAAATCACTCTTTCAAGATGTTAAAGTATTGGCACACTCACAGTGGAAAGTATTAAATCCAACAAACATAAGACGGGCAGGAAAGGCTTGTTGCTTACCAGGAGTGGTCTGATCTGGCGAGGTGGGTGGAGTCAGAGGCATCCTGCATGGACTGGGGTCTTTTGTAATAACTATGTTCTGTTGCCCGCCTACACTGCTCTGTCCTGTACTGCCCACATTAACTGGAATGGGCAGGTCACTCTGAGCAATTAGGACGAAAGCAGAAGGGTACACCATGCGAACACCACCTGGGTAGGAAGAGAAGAAACTATACTGAGACACAAGCACTCAATAAGATGCAGACATAAGGGCTTGCAACTTACTGCAGGAGAGTCCCAATCAGTTCCTGTTCAAATAGTTTAAACAACCCTGTGTGCAATGTGACAAGGTTATCTAAGGCAGTGTAGCTCTGTTGCCTTGAGAGCCGTTTCACACACTATTTGCAGTACTCCGAACAGGCCCGAGGAGACTGTGAGAACTCACTGTGTACACAAGAAGACTGGAAGACACTTTACATGGTAATTCTGCTGCATTCCTGCTCTCAGACTCATTTCAGCAAGTCATGGGTAACACTTTTCTACTCCGTGGAAAGAGAGCAGAACTGCTTGCTCAGTTTAGTCTATTGTTCTCCTGCTATAAAACTCTTGAATTTAGAAAAATCTATTAACTTTCTTGCGCTACAGCTTCTGCCACATATTCTGGAATGTTTACATAACATACAAAATTTGAAACCACAAAAAAAAAAACAAAAAAAAAAACAGTACAATATGTAAATTGCATTAGCTACTGTTTTTAAAATATGTATAAGAAACCTAGCATACCTCATATTACTGTATTTATGTATTCTGCTTGGTGCAGTACTTAATTGCCACTTTCAGTTCGGGACTTTAACATCTGTAACCTACCCATGTATGTAGAGAAATGTTTTATTAATCCCATAACAAAATTACATTTACTGACATGCATATGCGTAACAATAAGGGCTCATATATTTAAACGATCAGTCCCGAAACACAAGATCCTTATGACTTTCCTTTATATTTAAGACAGCCCTATGCAAACTGTAAGCATGCATGCACTGAAGTAGTTTATATCATCAATGCACAGCAATTGCATGAATCAACAATGTAAATGTAACAATCCCCATTCAGATTCTCAACAAGACTTGTTTCACCAATTGTTTTCACTGAAACCTTCTACCTTGTATCGTGTCAAATCAGTCTCTTGAATTAGCTAAGATATTTACAATGAATTCCAATCACATTTCCTTACCCACAATCACTTCTACAGCTGCAGGAAAATCCTCATCATACGCCAGTTCTACATCCTCCTGTGGCTCCTTCCTGGCGCGTAACACTGTTGGGTAGAAAGGACGCCACTCCTCCAGCAGTTTGCGGGTGGTGGGATCGGAAGTCTTGTAGGCATGACCGGTCAAAGTGCCATTCAAACCATAAGGACTCAGGATCACTGTATTGAGAAGAGAAACATGGTACCAACATAGCATAACAGTGATGTTCAACTATACTAGCTTTTTGTTAAACCAGTTTAAAACCAAAAAAAAAAAAAAAAAAAATTGAACAGCTTTTGTAATATATTAGTAGCTGTAGGAGATTTTCATTAAACTTTCATTAGAGTAAACAAGCTGGTTAAAATTTAACAATATTATGTAAAGTAGGATAGATTATTACTGGTTGTTAGATAGTGTGATTGTTATGTGGGTAATTCCAGCGTACATTCAAATCCTGACCTTTTGAAGATACTTCCCTGAACTGTATTAAATCCTTGGATATATTTAAAGGTTTATATCATATGACCTCCTCCCATTTGAAGACACCACCTCCAGAAGTGGACACAGTCTATTGTAGGTGAGGTATAACTAGGGATCTGTAGACTTGGTATCAGTAGCTCTCTTTTAAGCAATCAATCTAAGTATCACGTTTGCTTTTCCTGCGGCTTTGCTTAATTTTTTTCCCTACTTTTGAACACCGCAATATAAACACCCATGTACCTTTCCACTTCAGCCTCCATTAAAATTACCATTAAGTAAATATTCTACATTTGGGTTTTAGTGATGTAAGAACATAAATGGGCATTTATCTGTGTTGAATTTTAGATGCTATACACTAAACCATTTGTCTAGTTTTATTCAATTACATATTTGACCTACACCTTAGTAATAAACTCAATCCGATTAATCTGACATGATCTCCCAGCAGTAAACCAATGCTGCCAATTTAGGTATTCAATGATTCATTCTTTAAAAGGTGTTTCCATTAGAAGCATGTCCGAATTAATGCATCCTCTGCTTCCAAGCATGTCCCTCAATTTCCAACCTTCAATTTCATTGTATGACTAACTTGAAGTCAAACACTAGAGCACACTTACTGCGTCTCAGATTTGCTCTTTTAACATTGGATGTGGATCTGATTAACAAATATCAAACCAAATCAGCAGAAAAGGTCCACATTTGAATGTCTGCTGGTATGCATGTGGCAGGCCCCCCATGTGCAAACTGCTTGTGCATGTCAGCCTGTGATTATCTTGGCTCCCTGTGTGGGAGCTTCAGGTCAGCCTAATCTTGACAGCGTGGGAGTCAGTCGAGACTTGTGTGTTTGGTGGTGCTTACCTTGGCACGGGGTGTGTGAGGTCTGTGCCAAATGGAGATGCTGCTGGTTGATGAGATACACAGGCTGGTGCTGAGCAATCTCAACACTTGTGCACACATTGCTCTCCCCATGCAGGAAAAAGGTGAAGGCGCAGGAGAGGTTCTCACTGTGGGCACAAGTAAAAAGGCATAATGTTATATATAGTGTTTACGTATTAGGCAACTGTACATGTCAGTGATCATCTCTCTCACACATTAATTAAATGCTCAGTAATTCCACACAAATATATTATATACAATAACTATAAATTTGATAATGTGGTATCCTATTTGAACCACCAAATTTGATTACCTCCAGTAACTACTAACAAAGATTACTAAACCCTGGAAGACACCGATTTAATTTACTGGTTAAAGGAGAAGTATGGTATTTGATAATAACCCTGCTTTCAAGGTGCTTTAAAAAAAAAAAAAAACAAGAGACATTGTTTCACAGTGGCAGTCCAGATGACATGATAGGAGTAGAAGGGCGGGCTTAAGATTGGCTGCAATAATCAGACTTCTCTCTGCGTGCAGGGATATGGATGGGGGAACGCTGTCCTAATGACATCATGCCAGGAACTTGTCGACTTAAACCAGGTTGCCATAGCAACAGCTAATGTCTCCATGTCAGCCCGTGCATAATTATAAGGCTGGGGAAGAAGTGGAAAAACACACACACACAAAAACAAAAAAACACAAAGTAGCCGTTCACAAATGAGAACATGCTCCTATTTCAGGACCAATCAAGAGAATAGGAGGAGGGGGCTGAAACAAATTGGTTCATTATATACTTGAAAATGATAACACGACACATTGCAATGCATACACATGGGAGCAAGCAGCAACAGAATACACGCATGTACACACCAGAACGAACCAGCGAGTACACTGCACAGACGTCAGCCGGAATAGTGATGAGTGATATAACAATTTACACTACAAGGGTACAGGAAAATTGCTAGTTGTTAATCTGCTAGCAATACTCACATCTTACAAGTAGGTGTGAGATCAACCTAATCACAAAGTAGCTGCATTTCAACGGAGTAATACATTTTTTTGTTTCAGATCACATTTACCTTCAAGTACATTTGCATGACAGCATTCTTGGAAGTTGCACATTAACTTTTTGTGTCTTTTCCATAGTCATGCTCTGTTATGCAGACGTCTGTGCAGTTTTCATTATATTTATGTGTGTATGTATAAATAAAATAGTAGGAGTCCACATTCTCCGTCCAACATATTTCTTGGGCCTTCTGTCAAATATTTCGGAAACTGCACCAACACACCCTAAATATGAGATGTTCTCTAATTTAGTCCTGCCAATATTTTCCCTAACTCTTACACAAAGATTCTGAAAAGTATGTGTAACACATACGCCTATAACAGATGACATCTATACTGTACTGCAACATGTTGATTGCCCATGAAAATCCTGTTACCTCTTATGTTTACACTATGTTGATCTTATTCTCCATACTACACTTTATGTCTTACACTGCCAAATTTGACACTCATTAACCGCAGGTTCCTTGTCTCATCTAATCCAGCTTCTTCTCTGTTTTCAATTCCCCCACTTCTGGCCTATTCAAAATGTCCTTTCTTCTATCTGAACAATACCACCTAAGATTAGCTCTACACTTCCCCCTCACTATTCATTCACAAACACCTTCACACAATTGCCGATTTTCCTTTATTTTCCTTTTTAGAACATCTTTTGCAACAAATCTTTATCCTCTCACTCTGCCTGAATATCTCCTAATCATACTTTAAATCAGTGGCCTTCAACAACTCATCCTAGGACCAGAGCCGGTGACCGAAACTTTATCTGCAAGTCCTCAGGAACAAAGGCTGTTGAGGAGAGTCTGGCACTTTATACATGCTACTACCATTAGTTGGTTATATGTTCTGCATTTTGAAAGGTGACCTGCAGGAACACTCGAAGATAAAAAGCCTGTCATCGGACAAAAAAGGTTGAGCGCCACTGCTCTACAGTACCCTCGTTAGCCTTTACCAGTCCTACTTCCAAGCAGGCTTGTTCTCTTCATAGAAATGTTTCTATGCAAACAATTTTCTTACTTTGTCCTTTACCTTTCAACATCCAACTCTGTACTCAGCCCATATATCCCTACACTTACCACTGCAATCAAATCCCATGACTAAGCCTATGCAATAAAAAATAAATAAAAAAAAAAAAACACCTCAAGGTTATTATCACCTGCACCACCTGTCACTTTCAATTTAATTTCCTTCTACAATAGAAGAGAATTGCGGCTCTCCCCTTATCCTCTCACACTACAACATACTGTCATACTCTAATACACAACTTAAACTTCTCAAGTTCTTCTGTATTCACTTTAGTGTCAATGTTGCCTCCTCCTGGACTTTCAATTAATGTTATGTAAAGTGCCCCTCACACTATGCTTTTCAATTTACCTTTTTTTATTTAAACATTATAAATAATTATCTATTTTCTTGTCTTTAGTGGATAATAATACCTTAACGTGAGGTTTTTACTCAAGTAGTTCCCCTTCTTTATGAGGAGTGATATAAGTAAATAAGAAATAATAATTGAGAAACAACACACTGAATATAATAAGGAGCATGACAATGCTCCCTACAAACGTGAGTAGGTACAACTATTTTTTATAGAGAAATAGCGCTCAATACATTTAATTTATTTATTTTTTACTTTGAAGATGCATGGATATTGGAAGAAAGACTCTGAATTTGTTTTTGCAAAACTAGGACACTATCTTGTGTATATTCTACCACAAAAAAAGTATAGTAAGGAATTACAGAATCAGAAGCCTCATGACTTCATTGTGAAATTGGCTGCACAATATAATGACCTGATGCCCTTGTAGGTCTCTTTACAGAAAGGGATTAGCTGTCGAGTAACACCTAAATTCATTACTTTAGATGGGTAAGTATGAACAATTCCTATGAGAAATATAGACAAACAGGGAGGACCGCAATGAGACAGACTTATATAATATCTGAAAGGACATCGGTAGTGTTTGTAACACAGGGTTTGTATTGCTGGCTCTTAACTTTTGAGCTATTAAACATACATTTCTTTATATAATCCATAACCTACCAACAATGAGGTTTCCTTACCTTTTAGCCGCAGATTTATCATCCTTTTCACATGGCTTCACAAACCATTTTCCGATTCGCACAAAGCTTTTATCCAGCAGGCACCTAGAAAAAAAGAATCCATGGTTAAAATACAAGTGGATATGCCACTAGAAAGGGGCTGGGACATAATTCTCAAGATACCCCAAAGTATAAACCTCATGGTTAGCTAGCCTTGAGACCATCATTTTAACAATTCTAGGAGTAACTGGCTTGAAATATAATTTATGAGCCTTCCAATTAGGAGCAACAGTTAGTTGATAAAGTGAGGGAAAAAAAGTTTATTCACTGCGTGCCACAGTTATTGAAAATATTGAGGTAGTACACAAAAAGCTATATTCAGCAGTAGTTTATTCAGCATCTCAAATGCTAAACAATCAACTTTAAACTATAGAGCGTGCACTCCCACATATATTCTGAACCGAAGGTTGGACAACCTATAAAGCACAGGTTACATTTATGCGAGTTCGTAGAAACACAAATTATACAAAAAAATGTAAAGCAAGCTGTAGTTCAGATAATTAGATGATGCTGGAATCCAAATCTTCTGAAGCATCCGAAACAAATTATTCACCTGTCTTGTGTTCCCATGCTTGCATGGTCTTGGTTTTAGAGTCAAACAAGTGATTAGTAAAAGTGGAAAACAAAAAAAGTCGAGCAAACCCACCCATCCAATTGGTAATTCTGTTATGGTATTTACTGAATTTACAAGTCATGCCAGGTTCCATTACCTCTCAAGAAGATTGTGTATAGCCTTGAAGAGCAGCGTACGGCACTCATATGAAAGACCATTCTCCCAAAGTCCTTCTTCCATCACTGCAAAAAAAGAAGTAGTGGGTCAACATCTTGAGTGGGCAAGAGTTAAGAAACCAAAGTAGCACCAGTTACCCATCCCAATACACAACTGTCCTGTCAAAGATGTAACAAGTAGAGAGATCTGGAATTATTTGACCTTAAAATTACATGAATATAAATGGTTTATTTAAAGGGCCACTGCAGTCTAATATTTTCTGCCATCTGTTTAATACAGGGCTTGACTAATCTTAGGAGCAAGGGAGTCATAATTCCTAAATGGCTCTGTTGGTTCCTAACTTTGCAGCTACTATGCATAAATGTATATTGTAAAAATTGCATCGCCTGACTCCCAATTCAAATAATTCAACAGCTTTTTTTGTAAGTGGAAAAAAAAACACATTAAATGGACATGTATGAGACCGGTTTCTCCTCCCATTGCTCTACTTTATTACAGCAAATAGAAGGGCAGAGAGTCTTGAGATGCTCTGCAAACAAGTTGTGCTTTTATCCCCATTCTATAAAATGTTAATCTGTTTAATGTAATAGGCTACACAAGTGGTTTTATACAATAGCAAGATGCTTTCAATTCTCTAGTCCACTTAAGACATTTCAAACACATTGTTTATGATCTTTTACAGTGTGACTTTACTGTTAAGTTTCCAAAATGAATATAACAAATATATTGTATTTTCCATGCATAATGCAGAACTTGGACTGCAGTGGCCCTTTAATATCGGTCCATGGTTCCATGACTCAAATGGTCTGGGAAATACTGTGCCATAATAGGACATCTTTAGATTTGTAAGAGCCGACGTTGCAAATTTTCCAAAGGAATCAACATACAGAATATTTATATTTGTTTTTTTTGCAACATGTTAATTTGATATTCCTTTAACAACACAGGAGTTTATTTAAATACATTAAAAGAAGCTGTTATAGGGTACTGACTGATAAGAATCAGAGACTTCAACAGTCTTAAAAAAATGTTCTGCAGCCCAGGAAAATATGTATGATTTGTAATGAATTAAAACAGCAGATGTGAATAATAAACTGTATGTATGGATATCAAATGTCATATGGATACTATAAAATATAAGCATTTAGACACAGACTATTGGAGAGGTAATACTTTTATAATAATACAGGCAGTTCCTGTATGCAGGAAGGAACACTGTGGAAAAAAAGTGGCTGAACAAAGGGCGAACAAGGGGAAAAAGAGGGGGGGGGCACAGAAAGACAGGCGTAATGGCTGGCTGACTGACACAAGTATTGGATATAAAGAACACAGCCGAAGAGAACTGTTGCAGTGAGTCAGTGCTGGCAGCTGGAGGGGGAGCAGGCTTGGACGTCTGATCCTCAGTGCTGCGTTACAGATGACGCTCCTCCTTGCTGGCAGTGTTTAGGCTCCTGGCACAAAGCAGGCTTGAGCACAGCTATTTTTTGCTCTGGTAACTCATTCTCCCCAGATGAATGAAAACAGTGTTCCAGATGCCCCCTCTCCGTCAGAGAGCCAAAAACACACAGCAAAAGCTCTGCTATCTAGTTCTAGGACTGGAGCTCAAGGCAAAAGCCTGAAAAAAGTGTTTAGTCAAAGATGTTACTAGGATTGCCAGCAAAAGGGGTTAAAGAAGACAGCAGGCCAACTTTTGGTCTAACCAAAAGTACTGTTTCACTTTCTCCTAAAATAGCGCTTCTCTCCTAACTAGTCTGGTTAACTTCAAAAGGCTATGTTAGATTGCCAATCCTTGATGTAAAATAACCAAAAATATTAATGGAGCCAAATGTGACATTATTTAGAAGCTCCATGGATACGGACTTCGAGCTTTACTGTATTTGCATCTTTCATAATGCTTGACAAACCTCGGGATCTAGGAAGTCATGGCTCCTCTAATTTAGTAGTGGTTTCTAAATATAAATCAATTAAATGGCTCCTAAGAAAGTTGGTCTTCACACCAATATGGTGGGCTCCTATATTAAATATAAAAATTGTCAAACCCCTGTCCTCTTATGCATTTTCAGAAAAAGTTGAGAAATGGTTTGTTTCCATCCTGCCCTCAAGTGATACTTAAACTGACACTTAGTAATACAGCAGTCCCATTTATACTCTTTTGAAGAGCTATGCTTGATGGTGGCCAATTATCTTTAGAATGCAAATATATATAAAAATATACGCGCACAACTACACCACAATAGGCACCACCATTTTGTTTTGGATGGTGTATTACGGACACCTTGGATGGTGTATTGAGGACACCTTGAATGCAGATGTAAAACATGGCAGGCAGTCATTTGTGACAGTGCCTTGAGTATGACTAATTGAAAGCTCAGGGTCTTTCCCCAACTGATAGAAGAGAATTAAGATAAAAAAAATACATTTACACACATATAATGACAAAAGCGGAGACACTCCAATGTCATGGACAAAATTACTATACAATATAAAGGTAAATGTGTTTGGCATTGCTGATGTATCGGCATAAAATCATAGTCTATTGTCTGTCAGATGAACAAGAGACATCTGTAGCTCTTCAAGTGTTAGATGAACATGCTAAAAGGTTAAGTCACTCTTGCTCTGATCTCTTTGGCTGTGAAGAGGTTAATTTGGCAGTGCCCTAGTCCTCTGCATGGCTGTGTTTTCAGTGGATCTCCGACCAATTGACGAGAAGCTGCTGCAGAGCATGTTACATTCACAACAGAGTGGGGAGCTGCTAATGGGGGATTTGGATCTGTGCCTGGTCTCATCACTCAAGCATGGGAGGAGAAGGAGGGAGGTGAACAGAGACGAAGCATAAAAAGGGGAGTAAAATACGTGAACAGAGGGATATAAGGGAGTGGAGAAAAGAAGGGCAACAATCTGGGAAGAGAAGACGCAAGTAGCTCATGCTTCTCTTCTTGCCTGTCAAACCGGATCAGCGAGATATGAAAGATGCAAATACATTAAAGCGTCAGTGTTAATTGCCCAATTTATAATTCACAATGACGTTCAAACATAGATACTAACTAATATCAGGGCTTCACAAACCGTGGAGCCAAAAGAAAAGGAACTACAAGTTCCTAACTTTTCTGGCTATTGCATATTTATTTTGTGGTATAAACACAGTATGCTGGATCCTAATTTGAATATAATTTTGTGGTTCCCTACATTATATATATATATATATATATATATATATATATATATATATATATATATATATATATATATATATATATACATATACACATATACACACACACACACACACGTAATTGTAGATTGTAAGGGGAACACTGTGGTAGAATTTTCTTTATTAAACTGGTCTGAGTTAAATGAATAGGTTAGTATTTATTTTTTTGCATTTTTGTATTTTTTAATAAGTAGATTTATATTTGATTGTATTTTCTTTATTATTAAATGGGTTTTTATTTTTTTCTGATGTGCAAACACCTAGAACGTAATAGCCATTCCAAGCAGTGTGTTATCCTGCACTGTCCTTGCTTGGTGGGTGTTCCATGAATGGCTGCTTCACAATTTTGTTACATCGGGCTATGTATTTTGATTTCTGGATCACATACAGATGCAGATATAGGTTATACACTTTTTATTTGTTTCTTACACTTTGTTTCAATATCAGAAACATACCAGCAGAGGGGGTAAGAGAGATTCATTGGAAAGTGGCAGATTGTTGTGCTTCTTGCACACCAAACGTTACGCCTTCTATCTGGTTGGGAAACCAAGCAGGGTATAATAAAATACAGTAGTAACTAGAAATGTCTAAAGTATGCAACATATAATTTGCCTTTCTTAAAAGCCTAATTCATACAGGGTGTGGTTTAACTTGACTGTAATAAAGAATTACGCAGTGATAGAGGAAGGTAGAGCACAAATATAAAGGGAAACAATAAGAAAGGAACTATAAAAAAAAGTTAAATATGTGGGAAATAGGTCGAGGAAACTGGGAGAAAGTAACTAAATTATAGGCAAAAGAGAGAAGAAAAAATAAAGTTACAAAAAAATGAAAAGAAAAAACATGACATAATTGGGCAATTAAATTAGGCAATGTGAACCACCACGCGTGGAAGCAGATCTGTGATTTAATGTCCCACGTGTCTGAAGCACATATCACTGGCAGTACCTACTTCCAATGGCAGCCACAACATGTACACTCCCATTCAAGCATGCACTGGCACAGACTCCTGGCACGTACTGAAAGAAGCTGAGCACCGATGGAGATGGGGGCATTTCAACTTACCGTACATCAGAACAAAACAAAACTAAGGAGGCAGATTTGCTATTGTCAAGCTTTTGAGATGAGGAAAGGTTTATGTCGATAAATACAACAGTAATCAAATAGAAGAAAGGGATACAAATACTGTAAATTCCATGTTAGAACAGCTTGGTTTATCGGTCCTTACGGACTACACTAAAACAAATGTAGAGGTTTGTCGTTTCAAGCAATTCAGTTAAATGTCAGCATTTTGTGTTGTCTTGCTGTGAAAGCTTAGGTTAGTATGTCAAACAAAGAAAAGGTTTACATTAATACCTGTTGAAAGAGGATAAAACTAAAAGATAACTACAAGGGTTATCCCTCTTCTTGCTAAACCGGCTCAGTGTAAGTGACCAATATGAAAAAAATTGACATACAGATAGTTTGTTAGAGTAGTACAGCCACCTAAATCATCCAAGCGTGACAAAGAATGAACATGTAACAGATTTTTTATTTACTTAACTACTCATTCCCCTAATTAGCCATAATAAATGGGATAAGTAATAACTGTATCCTGCTTTCACAGCAACATGCCTGATCAGCCTTTCAATGATCACATTCTCAAATTGTCTAGAAAGGTCTCAAACAATAATTCATATGTGAAGAAAAGCAAAATAAGGGCGGGGGGTGAATTGAATGAAGAGACGGGGAGGGGAAATGGGTTCAATGAAGATTAACAGGGAGGAGCATAATAAAGAATAATAGGGGGATGAAGTGAGAGGGGGTGAGGAAATGAAGAGGAGTTATGAAAGAATAATGGGGAAGATGACTTGAGACAGGCAAATGGAGAGACAGAGGAAGAAGAATTCAATGAAGAATAACCAAAGTAGGATGAATTAAGAGTGTGGGGAAATCAAGGTGCAAAGAAGATTGAAGGGGACCTAGAGTCTGGGAGAAGGGTTCAATGAAGAGTAATGGGGGAATGGAGACATGGTGGTGAAATAAAGAGATGGGGTGGTGGGGCAAATGGTCATAACCTTTTAGTATATGTAGCAGTGTCAGTCTCAGGACATGATTTAGGTGAAACTCTGTTAATACACAGGTGAAGCAATTTGCGGCTCCAAAATCAAAAACTAGTTGCCTTATGTTTGTTCACACAGTGTTTCACCTAAATTATGGCCTGCCTGGTGAGTCTTAAGGAGACGTTTAGGAATCTCTGTACAAGATAATTTTGATTCAATCTCACCCTTACAACATTGCCTATCACCAGGCTAAATTCAATTACGGTTTATTTACATGGACAGGGGTTATAGGGTTACATGTAAAATAAACTAGATTTAAAGCTTCAGAGTGCAGATGCAGTTTGCCAGTATTGTATTCCTGCTTTTACACAGTTGCCTACGTAGGTGTGACTTTCATATATTTAAAACTTGTGTCCCACATTCATTTACAACCTATTTCTAATGAAAAGGGGGGGTGGGCTTAAGTGACTTACCAAGGTCACAAGTGTAAAGTTTCCCTTTAGCACAATAAAGATCCTGCCATACTGTGTTTTTTCTTCTGTATCTACAGACAGAAACTAAAAATACACATTTGTAGAAGGAAGGTACAGCAAGGCTGGTGTTGTGTTTCACCGATTTCTGATGCTCTTAGTGGTCCCATGTGGCTAGAGGGAACCCTTCACAGTTTAATATTTATTGGATTGGTACTATATCTTACTTTATCTATTATTCATTACTGCCAACTTATTACACAGTGCTAAACAAGGTGGTATACAAATTACACAAAGATGCAAACCTGACAGAAACAACAAGTAACCTGTTATTGCAAAGGCAATCCTATAAAAGTGTGAAGAGTAGGCTCAGTTCCAGTGTATTTTGGTAGGAAGTAAATAAAACCGCAGCAGATGACATTGCTATAATGCAGTATTTCCTCCCAAAATACACTAGAAAGACCAATATTCTCTAAATCAAACCGAAGCATTGCATTAACCAAAACACATACTGCCCTACTTTCATAACTACATGCAAGATTGTAAGGCTCACTTCCAAGGTTTCAAAACTATTAATCTAGTGATGAGCAAACTCATTTTGTTAAAGGGCTTTATATGAAATGGGCCTCACAGTGCTTTAAAAGGTTTTATTTTACTCCAAGCTAAATAGTACAAAAATCACTGTAGGATTTAGTTTTAAATAGAGATAATGGGCTGTGTTTTTTTTTTTTGAAGAGGGGCATGCTCCCCCACTCCAGAGAACAGGTTGGGCCGCAAAGGAAATGTCTGTTGGTAACATGTGGCCCGGGCCACCTGTTGCCCAACACTGCATTAAACACCAAAACATACACAGTCCCAGTAAGCATAGTGTCAGAGTTTTATAAAAACATTCAAAATGTTAAATAAAGAACTAAATCGTCAATACATGAAGATCATGGTCAGTGTTGATCAGGCTGTTGAGAACAACTCCATTTAAAGGGCCATTGCACAAAGAAAAATATAATCATACTAATGGCATAGAAAAAAAAAAAAAAAACAGCTAAACTGTGATTAGAAAAAAAAAAAAAAAAAAGCATGGGTGCCTTAGCAATAAATATATATATATATATATATATATATATATATATATATATATATATACACATATATACACATATATACACATATATATACACACACACACACACACACACACACACACACACACACACACAACTAAAATGTTAGGAGCCAGCAGTAAAATGTTACTAGCCATGGCTCCCTGGATTTGTCAAGAGCTGCTTGAAAGTTTTGCTGGGAAGAGGAGGAAGCCCCTTCCAATATGCACAATGGTTTATTGTTCAGGAGAGGAGGGCAGAGCAGGTGCTGGAGAGGACAGCATGTGAAACCTATGAACACATAAGGCACCACCCGCAGGCACAGATGTCTGTGCCACTGAAACACAGGCAGGCCTGCTTCATACACAAAAGCTGCTTAACCTCTTCTGTGCTAAGTATGCAACATATTACTAGGCAGGAAGTGAAGTTTCCACCCTGTATTACATAAAACAGCAATACACCCTACTTTATTTTGGATTATTAAAGTTAATTGCAACAAATGGATGCATCTTCAACAAAAAAAAAAAAAAAAAAGGTTCACATAATGTACGTTTACATAAATGAGAGCAATAAATTTTGATTGGAAATTCTTTGCACAGAGAAAACCAAACAATGAAATATTCTTATTTACACATATGTGCAATAGGATTGTGTGCACTGCACTTTAGTATAAATGTTAATCTAAAGCATATTAATATAGGTTGAGAAGATTTGGATGGTTAGTCCCAAGGAGCATTGCCATGTACAATGTTGCAAGTCCACTGTGAAGTTGTTCCCAAATAACTGGTTCTGCAGACCCCTAAAAGTGACACGGTCTGATTCAAATAACCGCACATAAAACCACTCAGCACTAGGAGATATGCCATTTCAACTGTGATTGACAGTGCCCTACTTCAGATAAAATAAACTTAACATAATACACATGTTTGAATATATAGTGCACTTTCTTTCCCCATTGATCAGTTCAAAATTAGAGAATTTGTGAATCAAGTGATTCTTAAATGTTAAAGCAACACACTGCATATAGTCATATAGACAAGATGACATCCTGGGACAGCCTTTAGTTAACAAGAAGCAAAGTCATTTTGAGTTCTCTTATTATGCTTTGTTGCTTTTTATTTATATTTACAGATTCTTGTTGAGGACTATTTGTCTATAATTTCTATATTTACTATTTATTTCCATCAGATAGGGTTATTCTCCATATATACATGAACTTCCCTAAACTGTGTATATTTGTTCAGACTACATTTATGTTCATGTATATAGGCAAAGATGGAAATCAAACTGATTAATGGGGTCCTAAACTTTAATTCTGGCTTGCAAATATTATTAACTATATAACATATGTATATAAAAGTTTGTTAACATTAGGATGAATGAATGAATATATATATATATATATATATATATATATATATATATATATATATATATATATATATATATATATAAAATCTGCAGGTCTTTAGCTCCCTGGGTTTAAATGAATTACCATCCCACCTTGGCATGATTTGAATGTTTCTTATTAAACCATGTATAGTTACTTCACCCCTCAAAAAATGTAGGTGCCCTTATTAAGCTTTTGCAATTACCTTTCAACAACTTAATTACAAATAATTATTTTGGTAATTAGTTATTTGAATGGACTAGCACAACTGCTCATTTTTACTAGTTATACATTTTGAATTTCCCTGCAGAAGTACAAGAACACAAGAAATGTATTTAGAATAGACATTGTGGTATACACATTATAAAACACTCTGGAGATTTTACTTCAAGTAGAAGACTAATGGACCAGGTGGTCCTTAAGAGTCAATAAACACATAGAACTGAATGGCAAATCAGAAACTTGTAGCAGACAACTGTCTAAAATATTTAAGTTGTGAGCACAAAGGTTCACCCAAGTGTTTTGATAAATGATTTACTGTAAAAAGATAAAATGAAAACTTAACTGAGCTTAAATCTGATTCATGGCGATTGCTTTGAATGAAAACTTTGCTTTAAATTTTAGTATTCTTACTACCCTACATAATATAACACCTGGATATTCCTGAATAAATTATGGGTTGAAAAGCAAACAAAGGACATTTACTGGAAAGGAAAGGTGAGTTCCATAAGAAAGGTGCAGAAGAAGCTGTCTATCAGGTCATAATGATCTTGTGCTGCCCAACGTGAAGCTAAGATGCCATAAACAAATTGCAACAAACCGTTGCATTTTGTAGAAATGTGTTACATTAATTTATGTTTTGCTGTTTTTCTATTGGTTGTATCTTTTCTCCCTTGCAACATGCTCCTATTGTATCAGTGTTCATGCAGTGTGGCTGTTGATGCTGGGTCCCTGCATCCCCACTAGAAGCTCCTTTTCTGTGTCCCAAACCTGGCTATTCTCTCTACATACTGACTTGCTCACTAGGGTTGGTCTGGTTTTAATTCAGCCGGCTCTGCATATAATTTATCACTGTGTCCTGCCCTCCCCTCCCTTGGGATGTCTGCATTTTTCTGTCGCTTTTTTTTCAGCTCTCTTCTCATTCCTTTGATCTTTCCCTGTCCTTGCCTTTTTGTTAAATACAACAGCTCTACCCCCTCCCCACCGCCCTCTGTAACCTTCCTACCATCCCCCCTTCCTCTTCTCATTGGATCTTTATAGACTGCCTATAGCGCAATACCATTTATCAAAGAAAGAGTTAAAATACATGCGCACTGTATAGATATATTTCTTCTAATAGACAATACCAACTATAGCAGCCAAGATCATTAAACAAAAATACTGTGCCTCATTGAATAAAGTAGTGGTAAAAAAGCACCCTCAGAGGCTTTCCCCTACAATGCTCCCATCCCCCCCACTCACACATATTCATGTCCTCTGATAACCCCAGCACCCGCAGAGGCACACACACAAACTTTCCACTATCATTGAAGTGGACACAACAAATCACTATTTTAATGAACATGTAGAAAATTACACAATGCAACAAGTATTAGTATGTCTAAAAATAATAAAAAGAACAACAATTTGCCTTCTTGGTAATACTGATCTTACAGGGACATAGTAACTTTTCTTGCTACCCCAGTACAGTTATCTACACCACTGAAAGCAACAGAGGTCCAAAGAGATGTAAATATGGAACTTAGTCGCATTTTAACGCAGGGTTTTGGTACGATTTCCAACATAAAAAAATAACAAACTAGTGAATATATGTCATATCTGTTGTCACATGTAATATGAAAGGCGTCCAACCTTAGGATATTTATGTGGGGAACAAGTGAAGAATAATGAGGTTGGGTTGTGGCTTTATTCCAGGCCTCCTCATGTCTCTAATAGCAAAGCTGTGCACACACCCTCATGCTCCAGGCACACCCACAGATACTGACTCGTACTCCAGAAGTCAGCAGCTTAGTGGGGAACCCTGACAACTTGGAAATAGGGTCGTTACAATATGTGTGTTGTGCGTGTATGTACACACACACACACACATTATATATATATATATATATATATATATATATATGTATATGTATATGTATATGTATATATATATATATATATATATATATACATATACATATACATATACATATCTACATACATACACACACATTATATATATATATATATATATATATATATATATATATATATACACAAACACATACACACATACATACACACACACACATAGAGTAATACTCAGATTATTCACCTTGTTTGCTGGACATTAATGGCTATCCAACTTTCTATCAATATATATTTCACACAAACACAAGCGTATACAAATTTATAACTGTTCTTTTTAGTTTTTATAGATAAAAAATAATGTGTGGCGTGTGTATACCATGCAATATAACACAGATCAGATTAATATATACTGCTATATACACACCAACACTGGACTTCAGGATCTATGCAGAAATAGAATATATACTTACAACTGTGAGGTATTTATTATATGTGATGTCATAACTGATATCCTTATTACTATCATATGTGATGTCATGGGGGGGGGGGACATTTCCTTATTTCCTACGCCCCATCGTGCGCTGCAACCCTAACTATACTTTAATGCAGCTTTTTGGCCAATAAATCTCTAGTGTTTTTCTCAATTTCATTATAATGAAAATATTTGTTATTAACTACTGTTTTCTCTTTATGTTAAATAAAATGTAAAAAAACGACACAATTTGTTTTTATCAATGTCGTATATTATTTGAAGAAAGAAAAGATAAAATAAGCTTTACATTTCCTAGACAACTGGCACAGCATGTATGTTTACCCATATAAGCCGAAGCCTTTAGGATCCTATGAAGTCCTTAAAGCAACAGAGACCACTCCATACATAGAGCTGCACTTTTCAACAAAATGTACAATTATTTATGCTTAAGGATGGCTGGCTACCAAGAAGAGCAAATTTAAAGTGTGGCATTGGTATAAAAAATCCTCTCAAACATAGTTGCTTTTGATATAAACATGACTGACAAATTGAATGGAGGGGGAAAGTTATTCCTCAGCAGCAGACATATTTCTGTTTGCATTTTTTGCACAATTGCAAAAACTATCATAAAAAAAAGTTTCTTACGAGGATAAACATGAGCAAAATCAGTTTGTTTTTTTTTACAAAACATTGAAAACAATCTTTAGTGCGCTTCTATTTTATTTTGGAATATTTCAGGTTACTTTTTTTGTTATAAACTGGCTATTTCAAAATGGAACTACAACATTTTTTTTTAAATCTGTTTATAAACCTTCAATGCATGATTTTGCTCACTTTCGGCCATTTTCATGTTAAGTGGTTTCTTTGTTAATCCAGCAGTAGAGCAGTGCTCTTTCAGGTCCATAATGACGTATGTGTTTGTAATGTTTAAAAGCTACAGTGAATTTGGAACAATTTAATTGTAACAAAATTGCAGTATTACTAAAGAAACCATCACACTGTACATGAATTATGACAAATTATGTATTAAGTAATAGGACTTGTATACAAGTGAAATGTGTTTAATTAAAACTTGCTGAAAATAAATGGTCATTTGTTTATTATTCAAAATGGATTGGCAGCAACCGCTACCTAATGAATGTGTAGATATTTATTTTTCCTTTTTTTAACATAGATTTCACTGCAGATAAGTAAAACCGTGTACCTACTCTAAACAACTTACAAAAACAATTTAATTTAGCTTGAAAATAGCTTATGCCAGGCATCCTTAAATTTCTTAAAGGTGTCTGACCTGACCACTTGGAAGGCTGTGGCAGGTAAGCACTACTTTCATACATTAAAACCAAGTGTTTCAGCTTCCAAAGTACTAATGAATAGCTCTTTTTCTTGTATGCCTTTTTTTTCCTGGAAGATATCTCTCTCTCTTGAACACTATGAAACTATTTTGATATATTTGAAGTATTCTATGGGTTGAGCCCTCTCCGTCCTGTCCAATAAGCCACACATTTGAGATCGTAAAGTGCTTTCCTTTAGATGATTTTCCCAGTTTAATGAAAAAGTGGATATTTAATTATAAACTTAAAACGTTTGCCAGTGGTGGTGAGTGAATGTTCTTTTGTAGTACAAACATTTTTACTCTACAAGTGCATTAATGTGCTAACATTAAAATGTTAAAAGGTGTAAAAGCTTGTAAGCTAATGTTATTTGTATTAGATTTAAAAAAACAAAAACTGCTTTAGCCGGTTAAACTTGTCTGAAACTGTTTTTTTGACTGGTCATAAATGTATGAAAATTGCAAATAAAAATTCAGGCTCCAAATTCATCCTAAAATTAAAAAAAAATTAAAAAAAAACAACAGATGCATCAAACCAACTCAAAGATATAAGCTCATGAAAGGCAAGTTATAATGTAGGTTCGAGAGAAGCTTAACTATTAGAGCAGGACTGTGATCTAATAATATAATGGGGGGGACCAACACTTGTATAAGGAACAAAGGTTTTAATTTACATAATAAGGTTGTACTAGCGACTTGCCCGTCAAAAAATGACGGCAATAAAATTGTAAGGCAGGTAATGCTGTTTGCCGCATAATGTAAGGCTTTTAGTCCTCTGATTACCTTCGGCGCTCATTGAGAGACGTGCGCTGAGCTCCTCTGGAGCTCATTGTGAATATATATATATATATATATATATATATATATATATATATATATATATATATATAATTAATTAATATACTTAACCTTTTTATAAAATTAATATATGCAGCAATTAATATCCTGAAGAGCTAACAATCTGTTTGTATTTTCCTGCAGCATACAATGTACATTTGGACTGTTGCTGAACTGAGGTGTAAGTGTCAGCAATGTGTGAAGTGTGCAGTGTAAATAGGCTGCATGTGTGAGGGCAAACCGTTAGTTTAGTTGTGTAAATCGCCATTTTAGAATGGTAATGTTATTAGTTGCAAGTTAGTGTTCTAAAATGGCTGCGATTGTGTATGTGTTACGCGGGTGTGGAGCATTTTCCATACTTCCCAATAGTGTATTTTGTACCTCGTACATTCCTGGGTAAAAGTCGTATGTGCCTGGCGGTGTTTTCCGTTGTTAGGTGTCGTGTAGCCTCGTTTTAGTTTTTTGGGGCCGCCATTTTACTTGTCACTTCGTGGATTTTCGAGTGGCTAAACTCTGCAAATTGTGTTTAAATTGTTGTGCAACCTCACTCCCAGATGTCCTGGCTGTCCCCCCGCGCTTACGGCGCTCATCTCCACCAGGGCAAGGAGCATCTTTGGCACTCTTTGCAGGCATTGCGGCCCTCGCTTCGCAAAGGCCGCAGTTGCTGCGGGCTGGCTGTGCGAGCCCGCAAGCGTTAGCAACAACCCGTATTGCTCACAACTATATATGTGACTAGCGAATTGCCCGTCAAAAAATGACGGCAATGAAATTGTAAGGTAGCTAATGCTGTTTAGTGTGTAATAATGAAATATATAATACATTAATAAATGAATATACTTTACCTATTTTAAAGCATTGTGTGGAAGAGCTGTGAATGTGTTTTGATGTTGCTGCAGCATTAGTGGTGTGGATCTGCTGTGTAAGCGCGCTGAATGTGTGCAGTGTAACACTGTGCGTGCGCGAGCCCAAACCGTTGTCGTGTACTTCCGCATTGGCGTAAAATGGCGAGTAATGTGTGGTATACGTTTGTATCGGAATATCCGTAGGTGTTTTGTGGTGTTTTGCGAGTTTCTTGTGGTGTTTTGCGAGTTTAGAGTACTGTAGCCTCGTTTTCGTTTTGTTCGGCGGCCATTTTTCTCTCGCTTCGTTTTTTTTTTAGTCTCTAAACTGTTTTATTTCGAGTAAAATCGAGGTGTAAGTTGTATTTTTGAGGTGCTGGGTGCTCCCTCTTGGTGTAGGTAAGTTTTTTATGTATGTGGTGTGTGTATGTATTGTGTTTTACATTTTGTAATGTTCGCGAGTTGCGTCCGAGTGTTGCGAGTCCGTAATGTGTGTGAACGTGTTTCGTATGTTGTTTGCGAGTGTCGTAATGTGTGTGTCGTACTGTTTGGGTTGCGACGTGAAATTTGCGAGGGTCGCAGTTGCTGGCATGGAGCGCCTTCGGCGCTCCATGCCAGCAACTGAGACCCTCGGGCAGTGCCCTCGCTTTGCGAGGGCCGCAGCTCGCTACGCGAGCCCGCAGCGTTAGCAACAACTCGTACGCTCACAACTATATATGTGATAATACAGGGCGAGACCCTTACATAGGAAACAAGATAATAAATAATATTTATACACTACAAAGTAAGCCAGTTATAAAATACAGCACACTCATTGGAAACAACAATCTCTTCACTGCTAAGCTTAACACAAGGTCCACCATTAGCCGAGTCATAGTGAAATGTCAGAGATTGACATATTTCTATGAAACTTTGGAGCCAGACAAACTTTTTGTATATATAATAGCTATAACTTGAGGAGTCAGTCGTAGAACTTTTAGGAGCAGTAGTACCCAGGATTTGTCAAGTCCTGGCATACAGGATTGTAAAATCTTGGTCTGTGGGATACAGCAACCCAGTTTTGGAAGTTGTTGCAGATGATGATTAACCTCACAACTGCCAGATATATTCTAATTATATGGCAATGAAGCCTGGTTTGGCCCAGTGTGCGAGTTGTGGGAAGATGCTCTTGGCTGACAGAACAATGCTGCCGTTCTCTCAAAACTTTTAATCTTCAACAACCTGGCTGGAAAGTTGTTTATTTTACGGACTGTCATTTAGAAGAGAGAGGCAATGGGTAGCAGTTTGCTCCTGTCTACTTTAAGTGACCAGCCCCCATATAAACCCTCCAGCACACAATAACATAATAATCATTTTACTACGGCTTTATTCATAGATATAATTAAACAGTGATTATAGAATGAGCAGCCTATTGCAGAAAAACGTCATGAATGAAGCAGAGGAACAGAAGGTGACTGTGACAAGCAAGTGGCAATGTCAGAAGTGCTACTTTACAGAAAGATAAGTGGAACAGCATTCAAGTTGATTTGGTAGAGTCAAACACAGTTAAAGAATTTATGGTGTCGGGAAAAAAATAAATGTTTGCATGAAAAAATTCCAAAATAAACAGTTAAACCGTTAGCCTAAAGTTTGCTGAATTTCTTGCATTTGCAAACGGTTTTCTCTCAATGTTCACACCCCCAGGGAATATTAGCTTAAGTAATACATTGTATTGTTTTGGCCTGGTGCTTGTGCAGGCATGCTCAGTTAGCACCTGAAGCCTTCCCTACTGTGGGAAGTCACATGATTTCAGGCACTTACCTTTAGCCAATCAGCAGCTTTTATAATCGGGTAAACATTTTTTTTATGAAGTACACAATATGTGCAGTGCCATTGCTGGAGGTGTCTACATCACCCCCAGCACATTTTTTACAAAAAAAAAAGTTTGCATTTTATCATGCAAACATTTTTTACTAGTTGGGTTATGATGCATTCTACAGGATGCATTCATAACCCACCTCACTTGCATATACCTTTAAGGAATTTAAAGCAACACTGCAGTTCAGTTTTCAGTAGATAAAAAGGGCAGTACATATACAGCTTTATTAAATTGCGATTCAGCAAATGTAAAAAGGGCTCTATTTAAGCTCACATTTTAGTTAGTGAAGACCTTGCTTTTGGATAGAAGCTCACCAACTAAAAACTTCTGTAAAAAAAAAAAAAAAAAAATATGCTATGAGCCTAAATAGAGCCCTTTGAAATTTACCGAATTGCAATTTAATAAGGCTGATGGTTTTTACAGGATGTTAAGTCTATGTTTTTATCTTATCTTGTAGCAAAGCCGAGTGATGGTGTATTTTTAGGTAATAAAGCATGTTTGGCATTTTTGAATTCTCTTGGGTCTGTACTTTTAGACAAAAGACACTTTAATAGAATTATGTGGATGTACAGAATAGACCAACATTTTCATCGCAGTTTTATTTTAATTTAATTTCTTCACGTTTTACATAAAGCCAAAAAAGATTTATATCTAAATAAAAATAAGCGGATAGAAACTGTCTTAAAAGATGCACAGTAACATTTTGCAAATATTTCTGGCTTCCTGGGTCAGGAAAAAGTCCTGAATCCCTGGTACTGAAAGGGTTGAATCCAATGTAGTTTTTATTGAACAGCATATGGCATCTTAGTGCCTTCATCTACAGTAATGTGTTATTATAAGAGCTCTGAAACCTGCTCAAGATCCTTACGCAAAAACCACTGTCAGCCTCGGCTTAGCACTGGATGGATGGTATGCAGTGTGTCTAGTGCTGCAGCTTCACGTATTACACAGATAGCAGACAGAAACATACCGCCTCAGCTGATTTCTGACCAGCAGCTTTATGGAGTCATTAAGGAGGGAAAAAAACATGTCTAATTTTTAAGCTTCTAGTCCGCTTCTTCAAACCTTTTCCTGCCCTCACTGCATTGTAATAACGGGTGGACCTAAAGCAAGCAAACAAGGACTACTGTTTTACCAGGTCTAACCTTATTTAGAATCTCAGACCATTTGAGGTGTGTACTTAAGTATTTTGGACTATGTTTCAGACTTTCACTACTGGTACACAAAGCAATAAAACCACCACTATGACTTCCTCATGTTTCTTGAGGCTGTAACTCCTAACTTGGAATGATTTTCTGTTTCTAGCTTTTCTTCTTGGAAATATACTGACCTCTGGTGTTTTCTATATATCCTTAAGTTATTGACACATTTCTACATTCTCCTCCGTTTACTTTACTCTAAACAAGAATACATCAGATCACGCTCTCTAAACCAGATGTGCGGCATGAAAACGCTTCTAGTTAAATAGTAATGTAAAAACGACTATTCTGCCATTGTAGTTTCTGGGGGGGGAAAAAGGGCCTTACAGGGGTCTAATGCTACCCTTCACCACAGAGAGGGCATAGTGCTCTACTGAGCCAGCAGGGCACATAGCACCAAATCTCAGTCTGTGTGTTCATGGTATGCAGACATTGTTTAGACATAGCCATGTCCATGCACACAATTTACATACAAAAAAAGGTTGTGTCCTATTCACATTGATTCATGTGGAAATGTGCATGTATTTTATAGTGGGAATACAATAAGTGATTTTGGGTTTGTTTCTAATTTATTACCCAATTTTTTTCAAAAAAACATTAAATTAGATGAATAAAAATGTTTTTTTTTTTCATTTATTACTTTTATACCAGGAGTAGTGAAATGTATTCCAAACTTAGCAGTCACTCCAGACCGTTTCCTTAAGAGAATTATATTAAGTTATATATAGAATTAACAAAAACTTATGAGCCAGAAGTTTTAAGAGCTGCTGGGATTTGTCAAGCCATGCTTTATACATATTACATATACATACAAGAACACTTTAGAAAAGTTAATTGGAGAACAGTGAGCTGGATGTAGTCAAATGAATGAGTTGTAAAGTCTGGTCTGGCAATGTAACCTGAAGCTAGGCAAGCTGTCAAATATAGATGTCCAAATTTAGCTCCCTGGAGTTTTCTAAGGGAGGAGGTAACAATGATCTGTGCCTTTCCAAAACGGTTGCCTTATTCACTTTAAGACTTTAAGAAATGTTTACTTTACTGCATATTATCTCAATATTGCAAATTAAGTATTGCTTAGTCCAGCCACCAATTTAATACATGTGTGTGAGTGGGCAAAATCGAACTTCATTAATTAAAAATCTTCTTTTAATAAAAAGATTTAGACAAAAAAAACAAA
Source organism: Discoglossus pictus (assembly GCA_027410445.1). Taxonomy (NCBI): domain Eukaryota; kingdom Metazoa; phylum Chordata; class Amphibia; order Anura; family Alytidae; genus Discoglossus; species Discoglossus pictus. Next base: position 399,820,954 of record CM050163.1, on the reverse strand, counting down.
AACTTCCATAAAGTATGTATTGTATAACTGATCTGGCAAAAAATGAAGAGCCACAGAAAAAGTTTTAGTGGCTGCAGCTTCCAGTGATTTGATAAAACACTTTATTATTGCGCCTAGTATAATATAAAGATTATATGGTATTATGCAAGGGCACGTGACAAATCCTGGGAGACGGGGATCAATGGCTCTTACAATTTTACTGCTGGCTTCTCACTTTTTAGCTTTATCCATGTATTTATATATTTAATCTATACCCTTTATCCTAAAAAAAATTTGACTGGCTCCGAACTAACCTGGTTAGCTCCTAATTTTTAGATACATTCGGCAAAACCCTAATATAAAACTCACTTGAAAATCAGGGGATAGATTATGCTCTATATAAATATTTAGAAGACAAAAATAAAGGTTTATGCATCTGGGCGACTAAAACAACAGATTTTCTTTTCAGTCTTATTTTTACAAATTGCACACTAAGCAACAAACCTCGGTGACAAAAACAGCTATGCATAAAGGGAAGACAGAAAGAAAAATATGGTAAGAAATACTTTTTCCTACAAGAAAAGAACACAAGGATAGAATACAATACTAAGCAGGCTAGAGGAGCGATTAGTGTGTTTATAATATAATAAAATATAAAAGTTTCTGCAATCAGAAAATGTTACTTCTGGTAATACAGAGATGGCATTTGGAACCCTATGGGAATAAACTTGACTTTGAGATCTCTGAGAATTGTTGGAGAGGCTGTGGTTTGAAGGGTTCCCACTTACATATGTGGTGGAACTGGGATAAGTTACAAGCTTTATGGGATCAATGTATTTCTCAGATTTTTAGAATGACAAACATTAAAATTCTTAGACCTGAGGTTATACTTTTCCATATGTTCACATCCACAATTCCTATTTTGAGCAAATATCTAATATTGCATATTCTTCTAGCAGCAAAATAGCACATGGAGGTTACTGGTTGTGAGCAGTCTGAAAACAACTGCAGTCCAGCTATTTAAAATTCCCTGGAACTGATGAAACCAACCAGAAGTCAGCAAGCCTGCAGCAGCTAATCTGGAAGCCTCACAATAACCCATTCACAGTTGCTGGGGGTTGCAGTGCATATATTGCATTTATGCTAGAAAGAACAGCACTCGTGGGCAGCAAGCAGTCATCTAATACACCATCTGCTTTTGTTCTATAGAGTGGAAAAGTTTGTTCCTCTTTTAGAGAAAAGAGCCAATTTTCTCCCTCCATAACTAGAATATAAATTATTTCATAAATCAATTCCCCTAATTCACATAGGCATTTTGGGGGTTTGTGGGGTGGTTAGACTTCAGGTTGACTTCGGAGTTAGTCTGTGCAATATTATTGGTCTACTCAATGATATATACAAACAGCACCAGTATTTTTTTTAAATATATATATATATATATATATATATATATATATATATATATATATATATATATATATATATATATATATATATATATATTTGCATTTTCTGTGCCCTGCTCACACTGCTCCCTATTATGCATCTAATATCTTTTGATTATTTTGATGGGGAAAAGAAAAGATAAAACTTATTATTTTAATAGTTTGGCCTGCCTAGCTAATAGCAAATAAGTTCTTCTTAGAAGAGGCAGAATTGTAGAACCCATAGAGGAAGCATATTCATATAGTATTATAATTATTATTGTAAATAAGTAAGCTGTCAAATAGGCTTTGACATCCTACAGTAGCTACAGAACAGTTTACATAGACCATATATGTGCTACCGAGTATTGGTTTCCAGGTGTGCAATATACATGATAAAAGTGATATAAATAGATATATAGTGTTTTAAAGCAAGTACAACACAACTGTATCAAGATCAGGATTTCTTTGGATCTTGGTATTTGTCTGCATCCAAACAAGGAAATGTCTATGGGTAAGGCATAGGAAATAAGGCACATAACACAGGGCAGTAGACTATGATTGGACTGCCAGGCGGCAGGACAGCTGGCCCAACAGCAGAGTCCTACATTGTCTTTTTTGGAATTCCTCCTTGGCTTAATCTTCTGGCTCCCGCCTACTTCTCACAAATTCCAACCTATTTCTGTCACTTCCCTGATAGAGAGGCATAGCAGGAGTGGTCATTTAACATATTCACTACCACATGGAGAGCCACTGGAATTGTTTTATTGGTCTTGGTAAAAGCGAAGTGATAAACACTTACATTGCTGAACTTTTCTCTATAATTTCTTCTATTTTTGCATAAAATTACTATTTGAAATAATTTTGCAACTATGGGCTCCAGGTCTTTATACAGGAGTTTACAGATAGAAAAAGAGTACATATTTTTCTACAGCATATGCTGATTATTTGTATATGAAAAACCAAAAAAAATATATTCCACACATCCCATAAATTTCAATTAATTGTATAAAAAAGTAAATCAATTACACATTTGTGCATACACAAACATAAAAAACAGAAAGGACGATTGAGTCTTTGTACATAAACAAATATACATGCCCGGGATAAGCATAAGGCAATTTAAAATTCCCTAACTGTGTTTGACCCCACCACTTCCATTATCTACCACCCTTTCTGTAAAATACTCCAAAATCTGCAGATCATGACCTCTTGTTCTTACAATGATCCTTTTCGAAAACGGTCCTTCCCTCCTGAACTTTATTAAATCTTAAACCTCCAGAAACATTGTACCTGTGATAAATGAAAGTGCAGATATTATTATGATAACAACATTGTGTACTTTGCAACAACAATGTGACTTTATATATTGAAACAGGCCCTGTTTTGTGTTGTATATGTATATACATTGACTTTGTGCTGGTGTTTATTACAAATATTGCAAACACCAGGGACCCTGTATGCAACATCTATGTGCTTTTGTTCTAGAAATGATGTACACAATAATTCAACATGAATAATCTAATGTACAAAACTTACTAAGCCTCAGCGTTTACAGTTTTTTAGCATAACAAATGACTTGACCAAATTACACGATACTTTGGAGCCAGCCAGACTAGTGAGGAGAAACCCATACCATTTTAGGAGCCAGTAAAGGGTATAGATATACCAATTAATTTAAAAAACTTACCATACATTTAACTTTGAGCCAAGGCTGCTTTGCAAAACTTTGCCCCTAAAAAACTTAGATTGTAAGCGCTGTTGTGATATCTTACAGCAAATATTTTATTCTAATTAAATCACACAAGGAATTAAATTGTACTAGAAGCAATTAGTTTCCAAGCAAGATATAAAAGAGCACTGTCCCAGGGTGTTGGAGCTCCAGTATAATTTATAAAATACTTAAATGGCCCCACCATGTTAAATGAGCCAGCAGTGCTATGCAACATATCTGCAGTTTGACAAATAACAGTATTGTCAGTCATTGCCCTTAGGATGGAAAAATACAATGTTTAAAGAATGATTTACTACTATAGATTTAATATCTACTTTATGTATTACCATATAGCAAGAAATAAAAAACTTTAACCCCATGTAAAAGTCTTATATTTTTGTAAATATGTGTAAGTATGTGTATCTCCACTCAAAAAGTACCCAGAATAAAAGGTAAAATACTACATATGAACTAGCAATGAGTTCATTTTGCAGTAGAGTGTGATAAAGATATTACTGGGCATTAGCAAGCTACTAAAAACTATTCAACCACTTAAATGTCTTATCTCACAAATGTAACTGTAAAGACCATGGATGGGCATAAAAGCTCCAACTTGATTCCAAAAGTGTCTCACTTCACTTGTTTTACATACAGCCACAGATTATCCATTCTACAGCTGTCCTCCAGGAATATGTCACTGTCACTCACTCCCCTCCAGGCTCCCGGGGCTAGCTGGTCCTTGGGACGATAGCTGACAACTTGCCTTATTTGGATAGGTAAGGGCATGAAGACAAGACACTCCTCTCAACCCCCACCACATGGGTCAGGAATCCAGAGTGGGTTGCAGGGGATGGCCCGGGAAGGTCCAAATATGGGAAAGCACATGGGAGGACACCGCTTCAACTGCAAAGCATTCCTAAACTAGGGAAGGGAACTAAGAGAGAAAAAAAAGCGTAGAGGGGTGGCCAAGCAATATATAAAGCCCTTGCTCACACAGCACTGAGTTGTAGCAGCAGCATACAGCAGTCCTTCCAGTCAGCTACTTGAGATTCCCAGTTCCCTCAAGCAACCATGTGTGACGATGAAGAGACCACCGCTCTGGTCTGTGACAACGGCTCAGGTCTGGTGAAGGCTGGGTTTGCAGGAGATGACGCTCCAAGAGCTGTGTTCCCCTCCATCGTTGGCCGCCCTCGTCATCAGGGTGTCATGGTAGGCATGGGACAGAAGGACTCCTATGTGGGAGATGAAGCCCAGAGCAAGAGAGGTATCCTGACCCTTAAATACCCAATTGAACATGGCATTATCACCAACTGGGATGATATGGAGAAGATCTGGCACCACACCTTCTACAATGAGCTGCGTGTAGCCCCTGAAGAGCACCCCACTCTGCTTACTGAGGCCCCACTCAACCCAAAAGCCAACAGGGAAAAGATGACACAGATCATGTTTGAGACCTTCAACGTCCCAGCTATGTATGTCGCTATCCAGGCAGTGTTGTCTCTTTATGCTTCTGGCCGTACTACTGGCATTGTGCTTGACTCTGGAGATGGTGTCACCCACAACGTACCAATCTATGAAGGTTATGCCTTGCCCCATGCCATCATGCGTCTGGACCTCGCTGGTCGTGACCTGACTGACTACCTTATGAAAATCCTGACTGAGCGTGGCTACTCCTTCGTCACAACAGCTGAGAGGGAAATTGTGCGTGACATCAAGGAAAAGCTGTGCTATGTTGCCCTGGACTTTGAGAATGAGATGGCCACTGCTGCATCTTCCTCCTCCTTGGAAAAGAGCTATGAACTGCCTGACGGCCAGGTCATCACCATTGGTAACGAGCGTTTCCGCTGCCCTGAAACCCTCTTCCAGCCATCCTTCATTGGCATGGAGTCTGCAGGCATCCATGAGACCACCTACAACAGCATCATGAAGTGTGACATTGACATCCGCAAGGACCTTTATGCCAACAACGTCCTCTCTGGTGGTACCACCATGTACCCAGGTATTGCTGACCGTATGCAGAAGGAGATCACTGCCCTAGCCCCAAGCACTATGAAGATCAAGATCATTGCCCCACCTGAGCGCAAGTACTCTGTCTGGATTGGAGGCTCCATCCTGGCTTCTCTCTCCACCTTCCAGCAGATGTGGATCAGCAAACAAGAGTACGATGAGGCTGGGCCATCCATTGTCCACCGTAAATGCTTCTAAACACATGGTTGTATTTTGCAACTTTCTCTATGTACAGGACTATCCTTATACCAAGAGAAATTTGTCATGACAATGACTGGGCAAATAATGGAATCGGAATGACAATGATAGGTAACAGGGCAGCTGTGACATTAAAGAGATGCAGTTTAACTCTCTGATGCCACTGCTACAATCTCACAATTCTTCCCTCTTCTCCTAAATTCTCTTACCCATAACAAACTAAATTCAGGTAGAAGAGGGAAGAAAACAAAAAGAGAACATGAAAGATAAAATGCAAACTATGCAAGTGAACAAAGAAATATTAACTCATAATCTGAAAGAGGCCTGAAAACCTCCAACAGAATATGAGCTAATGTGGAAAAGATGGTGTATGTATGCCTTAAGCAATGAGCATTTTGACCATATAAATAAGTGCAATCAACCTTGTGGAATAATACCCATTCCGAAATCTGTACAAATATCCATATCCTTGATGTAAATTACACAAACTGCTGCTATGTTACATGAAACCTAATTAAAGAACTTGATAAAATATTTATTAGAATTATTGTTGTTTTTTACATCATAGTAGATAAGACAACAGAATGTACATTGTAGATTTAGAATTTATATGTTCAATTAGCATAGTTTAAAATTTTGCTTGTTCAATTGAAATCACAATAAAATATTTTGCAATCATGTCTTTTCCGGTTTTTACTTCATGGGTTTTTATTGAATAAGAAACTAAGACTTGCATAACTATATAAAAAAAAATATTTGACACATCTTTGTTGTGTAAACGAAGGAGATAAACAACAACATAACATTTTGCTGAGTTCACACAAAAATAAACAATTGTGTTGTTAGCAATGAATAAACATAATAAAGAAATATATCCAAATTTGGATTTCCAAGGGGTGATTATGAAGGAATGCCATCACAACTACAATATACAGCAAACCAATAATTTATTTTTGAGTAATTGTATTGGTTCCTTTATTTTAAGTCTGAACTTTGCTAGAGCTCTCCAGCAAACCATGTTAAACATGACTAAAAAATATATCAAGGTGAGAAGGATTTAGTGTGGATCTGTTACACAATTTTTTTTTAAATAGCCACCCATATACTGCACACATGAGTGGGTATCAACAACTGCTCTGCAATAGATACAGTAGATATATGGAACTGCCACACAGCTGAGGTAGTAGAAATAACTAGGGGAATATAAAATGATTAAGACATATTATTAATATTGTTCGCCTTACTTGAAATAAAAAATAAAAATTAATTTTCAAAAACAAAAATACATGCAAGCTTAAACAGTGTTTCAGATTTAAAACTAAAAAGGACTAAACATAAATTCTAAGTTTGTACCAAGTGAACTCTGCCTGGTATTCCCCAAATATAGTGAAACCCTGACAACCTATGACAAATAATCATATGAATGTATACTGCATGTGAGAGAGAATGCTTCTGTTTATTTATAAAAGGAGATAAAGATGTCATTATGTGTCTGACTGCAAAGCATTAACACTTCTCTAAATGACAACAGCAGGAATAACCCTTGTGAGGTTTTTTTTTTCCCTCTCCTTTTTGCTGCCGCATCAAATCTGTTAAAACCGCTGTCCTAAACATTTGCTTCCCCACCATTCAGGCTAGCTCTATTCCCCTTGGAGGGGAGCATCCACTGGCATTCAATTCCTGTCTCTTCATACCAGCACAGGGAGCAGCAGAGTACTCACCACTGACAGCCACAAGCCGGGCTTACGGTGTACAAACAGGAGAACTGAGAATCAAAAGCAACTGGAGAGCTTTCATAATGCACCACTTATGCTCTCAAAGCCGATTCAAATGTTGGACTGACCTGGGGGCTTGCTCCTGTCAGCCAATGAGCAGTATCAGTTGTATGGGTCATACTGGTTTGCCAATGAATGACATACATATGCTTTGTGCATTTCCGGTTATTTTCAATACATTTTAAACAGATTCTACCTATGCAAAACACAGCTATGGTCATGTTTGAAAGAAGCACTTTGAAAATGCATGTAAAAAAAAAAATGGTTTAACTTTAAATAAAAATGGGGTTCTGGCACACTGTGAAATAGAAATAAAGATTATTAAAATAACATACAAATACTCAAGCCTAAATCTTTCTTGCTATCTATGGATTGCCTACAAGATGCATGGGTATTTGTCCTCTATAGCACCACTCTGTTATTGAATCATTGCATACAGACTGCTGAGCTGTCAGATACACGTTTGACCTTCCTGAAGAACATTTGAGATTGTCAGCGAGACCAGCATGGGGCGTAATATTACATTTAACGGATATGAGAAGGGAACCTTCTAACAAGACAGGTAGACACCCAGCAAACCTGTCATACTCTGACCTCCAGGGCATGCAACTGCAAAGTGGGCACAAATAAAACAGGAGGAGAATCCCTCAGTGCAGAAGATTCCTGGAGTATATTTATAAAGCACAAATGAACATTTAATAAGCCTGAAGGGCAGGGAGTCATTTGTAGGAGAGAAAAAGGGGTTTGCGTGTGCACAAATGTGTATAATTCATGGTGTCTGAAGCAGGGTATGTGCTCTATATTGGTAACCTACCTGGTGAGCTGTATAAGCAGTGCTGAAATGTTGGCTTCACTAAAATTACATATATTTAAATGCATTCCCTATTTATTCAATTGTATGCTGTCCTGGCCATCTATATTTTTGTCTTATAAAAAATCCCATAAGAACATTGAAGACTGAGATCAATAGATTAGCCATTGCCACGGAGTGATTTGTTACTTGCTCTTTTATATAGTCAACTAACTGCTTATTTGCCCTTCAAGTCAGAAGCATTGACACCTGAAACATGTCAGATAGGAGGATCTTTACATGATAATAATGGAGACTGCATATAATTACTTGGTATATTAAAGGCTGTTTTTAGTTTATAAGTGATAGACAGACACACTGGTCGAAATTCCTGGGAGACATGCCTACTAACATTTGTACTTCTGGCTACTAGATATTTTTCCAAAGTATAACGCATCTCTATAAAGTGCTTCCTTCCAGGCTCCTAGAAAGCAGCCTGTCTGACTTCTATACAAAATGTTCATGGCTCATAAGTTTTAGAAATGTTAATCCTCCCGAATACATATAAACACACATATCTATATAACTGCAGTAGACTGTCAGTTAAGGTGAACTCAAGTAACCCAGAATTTTTTTTAATATTGTACTTTAAATAAAAAATATATTTTACAGGGCTCAACAAATGCCAGGAGTCAGGAGAACAAAATGCTTATATGCACCTAGATAACATCCACTGTATGTCTCTGCAATTCAGTTTCATTTTTTTGCATGCCCATGAGTGACTGAGCCAGGGCAGTGTTGGCGATACATTCCCTGGGTTCAGCACCGCAACCTTGAGCCCAACGTAGCGGTGTGTAGAACAGCCCATACTCACAAATATACTTAGCAGAGCATCCTATGTGCAGCTAATCTAGGCCTCTTTTATGAGTGACTCAAGTAACCAGAAATCCGGAATCTACCAATCCCCATGGGTGCCGGTTAACGGAGAGTCTAATGTATCTGTATATTCATCTATACTGTCATAATTTTAGAAGCTAATATGCTGTACCATTGCTTATACAGGTCACCATTTCTATTACTAGTACAGACCACATAGACCAGATTCAAATCAAATTTTCTGTGCAGATACTAATTAGCAAAAATAGAATACATTAAACGTATGTAATGAGCTTTGCAAATATTCCATCTAACAGAATTATATTTAACACTTGGCAAGATTGGATTGTTATTAAAATCAAAACATAAATGAGTTTAAGATATAAAAGAAGTATAGGTTAACATGGTGCAACACCATGGTAATAATACAAAGCCATATTAAAATTATATACTTCATTACATCATGTTTATGTGAGCATTAAATAAGTTGCAAAATATGTATAAAAACGAGGCTCAATGGACTGTTCCATTTAGAGGAAGTATTATATTTAATTTGACATCCTATCATTATTTATTAGGTACATTTGAATAGGAAAATATTACTTTGTTAGACCATTTCAAGTGAAATTTATATAATGGGAAAGTATTTACATGCTTGGAGATAATGTATAATTGTTTGAATGTTTTTGTAATTATTATTTTTTCACTTATGATTTATGTATTTAAAATAAACACCGTTTGTGTGGAACTTAGCAGATGTCAAGTTTTTCAGATCAGAACACTCGATGTTAAAATTCCATAAAACAATAAAAATACTGATGCAAAACAAAGAAATCTGAAAATACAGAGCTCATAAATAAATCGAATTATCGCATAGCAAAACAGTAGGCAAAATATATGAGTAAATAGCGTGCCAATAAAGTAGAACAGCAGCAATAAAACAAATAGTATCAGGCTTTTAGTCTAGCTACTAGATCCAAAGCACAGACAACACAAATCTGAATATTTCATAAATACTTTCAGGGAATGGAAGGAAAAAAAAAAAGGAATATATTATTAAAAGCGGGCTGGGGAAGTAGTAATGTCACGAGTGCCTCCACTAAGAACAGGTGCCTCATAAAAGATTCACGCTTCTAGAATGGCTTGATGCCGGAGTTTCAATTATATATGATGGGCTGCATAGCGCTGACAAAGACGCAAGTGCCCGCAGAGACTGCAGCCTGCAACAGTGCATTACTGCAACAAAGCGTAGGCACTAGTTCCATCATTCCTGCTTATGGAGCTAGTGTCTGGCCCTATAAGTGGGAGACATGCCCAGCTGCCATTGTCAGCCTTCTAGCAGACAAGACGGGCTCTGATGGCTTCTTACTACATTACCAAAAGCTGCAAAATGACAATGCAGACTAAAAGACAGTACTGGTGCTTTTTATTATTGAGACTACGATCACACACACACACACACACACACACACACACAGTCATATTCTGCTCTACACGTGCTACACATGACAAATATGTTACAAAGATAATACCTATCAATATACTATTACAGTTGCTAATCTATATGGGATTATCATTGCTACTGGATTGAAAATATTAATTCCAGCAAATAGCACTCTTGATTTTCAGGTGTCTAGATCCAAGGACAGTGTCTGTGACTCATCTGCTTCCTCATTGCCTTATCCATAGTACCAATAACACAGACGTTTCACCATTAGGAATATGTGGAATAGTTATGCCTAGACATTAGATTGACACACTACCTATGAGAATTGAGAAAATACAATAACTAACTATCCTCATTAGTAGATAGTGAAACAGTGATGCAAAAACAAATATCAATATTCGGTAAGAAACTAAACTTGGTAAGAATGATCAAGTTCTTGTAATCCTTTCAGTTTCAACTGGTACAGCAGAAATTTCCACACATTCAGGTAAACTACGTACTGTCAATAATTTACACCAAATTCCCTGTCTTAATGATTTCATGTAAAATCGCTGAGGAGAAAGGTAGAAAATAAGTGAACTCACAAAAAAGTAACCGAGAGTACAGTAGGAACCCTAAATGAGACCTCTGGTGTCATATTTAGAATATGTTCTTCTAAAGAAACACAGAGGTCCACATTATGGCATTTTAGAAATAATATGTAATTACAAGTACTACAGTTAATACAATAATGTATTTTCTTACAGTAAACTTATATTGAAATTTGCTGTTTTTACCAGTCAATCCGCCTTTCTGATCCACCCACCAAAGTCTGATCTCTTTCTAACGAGATCGTTGCCAAACATTGCCATTTAAACTTGCCAATTAAATGATGGAGCTATGAATCTATTATTTTTCTGTGTAAAGCCACATATTAAGCATACTCAGACACAGGGAGAAACTAGGCCTAATAAATTTAGAGCCCCCCGGGATAATCTGTAATTAAACTGAAAACTCTTTCTAATGGGATCATAATTGGTGGTGGACGTACTTATTACATATATTTTTGAACTATATGATATTTGGAATATTTGCCGTCATCTTAGGCAACATGTTTTTATGCAATTGATTTGGGAGTTATAGGACATTTTTCTTGAAGTGACAGAGTGAAAGAGACAAATATGGAATAATTGAAAGCCAAAAAGAGAGTGAGTACTTTGCATTTTTTTAAATAACATTCAGTTCAAATTTTCCTACAGTAAGCATTGAAGCTTGCAATTTTTAACTGCCAGGCATGATTTTGATCGACCCAGAGTTTCTAATATTTTCTTAAGAGATCAATATCATTAATTACGGATTAGGCCTAGTTTTCTTTATGCAGGTAACGGCACTGAAGCCAATGGATCCAGTGTGTATGAAGAACTGAATCAGTAATGGCAATAATCTCTTATGAACAATAGACTGGAATCTGTAAGTTCATCCTTTCTGATATACAAACAATTTTAACAACATTCAACTGATAAAGTACTTGCTATTGCCTATATTTTCAAATGTTACCATATTTGGAACCATCATTGTGTAACTAATGCTGGTTCCCAAGTTTTTTATTTAACCTGATTCCTTACCTGGGAAGGGAAGTTTGGAAGCAGAGAAGATTTCTATTCAGTTTAATTGTAAGGGTTTATACTCTTTAGTGTAATGAGTCCCAACAAATATCAGAAAGTTTATCAGTTTCCTGGGTCCCTGCCACTCTACAGCAGAAAATAAAACACTACAGTTTTATACCTTTTTTTTTTTTTTTGATTTCTCCATTATTTTACCCATTGGTATAAGAAAGACTATCAATATAAAACAACAGCGGTCCCTAACTTCTAACTTAATACTTACAAAAGCAATTTCTGTGATTTGCTGGGAAATCTGACAAGATATTTCATAGACTGCAATGCATTTTAATATATTAACCTATTTTGACACCGAAGGTATTGTTCAGTCTACATGGGGGCTCAGTGTCCTTCAGAATTGGTTGGACATCTGATGCATTGGTATTAGCACAATAGTAAGTCAAAACGTGACATGCTAATATTTACAAAATTTTAATTTGTTTTCTGCCCCAATCCATAGAAAGGAATTAAATGTTATCAAAGAGACTGAAAGTCAGTTTTGGTTATTTTCAAATTTGTCCCGCTGGCTCGGTTTCAATAAACCACTTGTTTGTCTACAGCTGCAGACAATATCTAAAATCCGAGGATGTAAATATCAGTGCATAGAAAGGTGAACAGGTACTTACTGAGCAGCTCATGGTGTATAACATCCCCAAGGTTTGGCTCATCTCCCCACCAGAACACCCAGAGCTCCTTGCGCTCAGGCTTGACCTCACGTCTCCACACACAAAGCAAGTTAGCCTGCAGACATCGGATAAAACTCAGCAAGATGGGGTCATCCTGGGCTGGAGCCGATATGATAGGGCTGCAGTCGCCATGGCCATGGAAGTTGTATCGGCGCCATTTGATGCCGGTAAGTTCAGCCTGTCGAGAGAAAAGAACAGGCAATGTAAAGATACAGATCGTGATATCTAGAAACCGAGATAAGTAGGTTTGAATGTAAGTAAACAAGTGCATATAATCATCCAAAGCTCCATCAACATTGTCAGAAAAGTCTGTCACTGCCACAGCAGCAGGGAAAGCCTGGCAAGTAGTTAGCTTTGACTATCTTTCAATGTCTAACATGCAATCACTTGAAGATTGTATTTTATTTCCTTATAGTTTCTAAAATTATTTAAAGAAACAATAATACAATAATACTGGTGCTATTTTAGAAGGGACTGTTTATATACACAGGAAGTGTTCTCTATTCTCCCATTGGTCATGGAAATATATTTAGCAATTCCAATTGCCACATACATCCCACATGCTCTTCCTTATACTATAGACCTTCTCACACTGGCATTTTTCATGTGTTATTTCTGTATATGTCAAAGGTACAGCAATATTAAAATAATAAAGTAAATTCAGACAGGAATAACAACCATTATTAGGAATATAGTAGTATGATAAAGGTATATCTAAGTTTCCCTGTTTTCAACGGTTTCTAATCTAACACATACTGCTTATATCAGAAACACACATTACATTAGTTAATTCTATACACAAAGTTTTATTTTACTTAAAAAAAAATAAAAAAAAATAAAATGGTTTCCACACCCCTAGAGCTGCATACATCAGCATCTGGTACCTACCAATAGAAACACTTAATTCGGATACGGTTTTAACCCTATACTAGCCTTCAAGTCAACAACAGCACAATGCAGAGAGCTACACAGCAATGTCTGAGTTCATCATTGATTCCTTGTGCAGGGGGAAAACAAGACTACCCAGTACATGATGCTTTGCTGCACACATTGACTTCACAGATTGGCTAATCACAGGCAACTTTAACATTGGTTTCAAACCAAATTATGAAATGTATGCTAAGTTTAGCAGGTAATATTAAACTCTCGAAATCAACTGCTAGATAACTTTATCATGACTCCTCCCTGTCTAAATCTGTCACGCAGAGGCTAGTTATTGAATTGCTTTGCAGCACATATTGGGAGCACATAAATAATGCTGCAGTAACTAAAGTGTCTGTGTGAATCCGGTCACATTCTCTCACCCTCTAACAGCAGAGAAGCAATATACTAATCAGAGAACAAGCCTCTGGGAGCCCTACACGGACTTCACTAAAAAAGGGAGATGAGGTGTATATATAAGTAAACAGGTCTAATGCATATAGTATGAGGAGGTTTGCTTTGGCGATCTACTTTGTTATATTAACTGGAAAAAAGGCGTTGTTCTCTTAATAAAGAAATAGCCAGTATTCTGTCACAAAATGACACTCACTTTTAAGGCAGAGAAAAGCATAAAAAGGAATGAAAAGTTATGTTTTATTAATCAAGCTGTATTTGCACAGTCTTACAATTTCATCTGTGAACGCCCATATAATCCCATCAAGGTCAACTTAAAGAGGGTTTCCTCTAGCGCTCATCTTATATTTATGTTGTAGCCAATGTTTCTGCGCTCACTGGTGTGCGCTCCGGCAGTATACTCCGCATGACACTGTAATGTTCAATTTCACAGGCTTCAGTTCTACAGTGTTTGCTATAATGTTCAAGGCTAAAAGGGGTTCACCAGACATGGGAAAGCATCACTACTAGTCTATCTCATGTAAACAATTATTATAGCACTGGTAATAGGTATTTCAACACCTGGCTGCTTCCATAAAAAACTATTCCATCTTATAAAGGAGAGAACCGACACGAACATACAACAGCAGAAGAAAATGTTTAGTCACTTCATCAGCCAGCAGGAACATTAGTACAGTCTGCCATATTATACAACACCCCCAATTCCCAAAACTACCAAGAGAATAACCAGAGCAAAAATTTACCCCTAAACGATTATGGGATCAAGATAACCACTGCCTGCAAAAAACACTTGAAAAGAAGACAGATCTTTGCTGCTACAGCCTTTTTGTGAACATAAATAACAATGTGAAATGGGACAGAATGAAAGCAGAAGCTGGGAAAGCCCAGGGGAGGTTTGGAGATGGGAAGAGTAGGTTTTGCAAGAATGCAGTTTATCAACTTGCCTGGAGCTAGCAAGCTTTCGTGTTCATTAAGCTCTTCACTCTGAGCCGTATCACATGCAATGTTCATAATAAATACAATGTATGTATATCCTAAATACAGAAACTATCAGCAAAATCTATAGACAGAACTAAAAAGGCCAATGAGTTTGAGAAGCAACAAAATAGCACTGATAGCAAGAAAAAAATAATCATGTTGTATTAAAGAATTGCAGAGTTATAAGTCACAGTTTGCAATGAAGTGCTCTATTGCTCCTCCTGAACTTATTTCAACATACTTAAAGAGACACAGCAAAGGTTACAGTATGAAAACAATACAAAAGCAAACTACAAAATTTGAGTTTAAGAGTTAAATAATAGAGCTTAAAGGTTGGGTATAAATGTATGCATAAATTACCTCCATCTCTCCAACTGCCCTTAACGAGGATAATTAACTCATGTTGGCTAGTAAAGGTGAAGAGAGTATACCTAGTTGTGCAATCGAGGATGGTCAAGGAGAATTGTTACAGTCTGTGTAATTATACATGTTTATACCAACTGGGCATGCTCTCCTTTATAAACCAAAACTGTGAGAGTTAATTAAAAGGCATATCTAAATTTCCTGGATTATGAATGCATCTGATAGAGGAGAATCAGTGGTGTATGAAAACATTTTTTGCATGAAAAAAAAAAAAAAACATTTACAAACTCACCCTGGTGTTTGCTAAATCTTTTGAGTTTGCAGTTAACACCCCTGCATATCTCTGCTAAGATTAGTATAAAATAAATCATTTGTTTTGGCCAATCACAGGCAGCTAATACATTTTAATAAATTGTAACAATCAGTGGCAGCAGCTTGTGCAGGAAGGAGTCACGGGATGCTGCTGGCTTGAAGGGTTAGTAAATGGTTAATATCCGTACTCAAATGAAGTATTTCTATTAGGAGGTTCACTGTGCCCGTTTTATTTCTTTTTTTAATAAAATAAATTTGTATGTGGAAAGAATTAATCCACATAATGTGTGTGTCTGATATAAGCAGCAGGTATTAGATTAGAGAAAGGGAAAAACAGGGAAACTTACATATACCTTTAATGGACCTAGATATGGAGAGTTAGATTTAGGGAGGTCCTGAATTATCTGACATTTCCATTAATTTTTAATAACAACAACAATAATAATAATAATAATAACAATAATAACTAAATAGGAATTATATTTATTCATAAGTGCACTTTTCACTACGTCAAGTTTAAATATACACAACTACCGCATATGTGACAGAAGTACAACAAATGCCCAAACACATGCCCATCCTGACTTCCTTTTCCCCTTTGCAAAACATGTTTGGCCTTCCCAGTAGCAAAGTGATTAATGTTCTGGAAATCCTCACAAGAACTTTTACAAGATTACACACACTCTTCAGGATCTGATGGCTTTCTGATAGGCCTGGAGAGTTACACAGCCTTTGTAAAAAAGGAATAAAAAATAAAAAGGCAAGCTGTGTCTATGTCAGGCTCTTTTTTGATCCCTCCTGCTTTAGCACACAGGGTCCTTCAAGTCTTACAAACCTTAAACTCAAGCTTTCACTGTTTTCATTGTAACTCCTTCCAAGCAGCCAGCTTCTAGGAAGGGACACAATACAAATGCTTGAGTTTCTAAGTGATTTTTTCAGAACAACATGATTTTGATTTAATATAGACATAACTGTTGGGGCAACTGACATTTTAAAAACCGAACATTACATTTAGCTGGGGGGGGGGGGGAAGAGAAATCTTCTCTAAAACTAGAATAAAAATTAACTTTTCAAATCTAAAAAAAAAAAAATACAAATTGTAACTACAATAATTTCCCAATTCACTTATATTTTTTTAAATAAAGTATGAGCTTAATCGAGAGTTTACATGAATTCTATACTAGTGCATCTTCCACTCTGACAGCTCTGCTACCCATGATTTAAACATCTTACTCTGCATATTGTTGACGGATCCTAAACTAGCAGTAGTGTACAGTTTAATTCTCATTATTAAGGGGGTGTTACTAGTAAACTATGCTAAATGTTTCAGTTTAAGTTGTCTGTAGACTGTTCGTATCAATCTTAATTTATATGATATACCGTTTGCTTAGCTTTGAAGATGTGGCATCTGTTTTTTTTTTTTTTATTATTATTATTATTATTATTTCAAATGTCACAAGCATTAGATTCACTACGATAAAGAAGTTTATTAATCAAAAGTGCTATCATTCTCAAAGATCATAGTACCTCACATCTTGCTCACAGTCCCCCACTGTACCAACCTACCCACTCATTCAGCTCACTAACTTCATGTAAGATACTGAGGGTTTCCACACAAGGTGTCTGGACATTTTGGTTGAGAAACTGTAATTTGCAAACCTTTTTTCAGGGACACCAACCAGGAGCCACATTAAATTCCAAGCCTGTATGTGCAACGCGAGACCTGCAACAGCTGCGGGCTCAAAATTTGTCCGAGTTACAGAGCTATTAAATTAGAACATGCTGCGAGTTATAGGGCTTGAGAGGCAAACCCGTAAACCATTTGTTGAAGGTTGGATGCGCATCATTGAAGATAATCAATTAGTCAAACCCGTAATTACATGTTGCAATGGAGCCAATGGCAACAGATATCGTCATAATTACGTCACTGAAAAATGGAGGTGGGATTTAAAAATCTTACAGGTTTCAATTAGAAGTTACAATTGGACGCACATTCCAGAAATAATGCAATATTGATAAAGCCGTAAATATGATATTCTATTTCAGGCAGTATATGTATTAACACATTGATATAACACGAAAATAAACATGAAATAAAAGTATTTTTTCGGGCTGATTTGCGAGCTTGAGAATGTTGTACTATTAATTCTAAGACCTAACATCACTTTCCCTGTAATTATATTTACAGTAGTGTGTGTAAATGTGCATGTACAGTGCTACATATAGCACTTTTACCCACTAGCAGGTCCTCTCTAGTACAAGTAGGCTTTTTGGCTCCATTTGCGTGTTACAGGCTTGAACGGCAGTGATTTTGTTGCAATTTAATAGCATGATTGTAACGTAACAGTTACGGGTTAGATAAAAAACAAAGTATTTGCGGGCGCGCAAGTCGAATTCTCACGTCCCGTATGGGTTTCTCGCTCCTACCCTGCAAGTCATCGGCAGGCTGCTTTACAAGGACAATTTAATATCCGTAAGTCGTGTGGGCTACATTACAGGCTGCGGTTTTCAACGTTGAGGGAATTTAATGTGGCTACAGGTCAGGACTTACGTTTTACACTGTGTGAAAATAGGTAATGAAATTAGAGGGTCCAAAGCCTGTATTAAAGTAGTAAACCTAAATTGTGATCTGTCCATGTATTTGGGAGTCACTGTGTCAGAGGTACCCAACTATATTATTTTAACTGAAAAAGAAAAACAAAGATTTCAGTATGTATTATGTGCTGGGTTTGACATGAACAAGCAAAATACAGTTACATTACAAACAAACTCCGGAAGACACCAAGTGAAACGACAGCACAATTTAAAAACGAGGTGACTAAATACCATCTTAAGGAAAATACATTTTTTCTGCAGCATGACTAACGAGTCCTCTAGGATCTATTGGTCACACAGCAAGAAAAAGTAAGAAAGCAACAAGATTTTCTTTTGTGGATCTAAAAATGTGAATTTATTACTCTTGTAGTCAAAAACCTAAAAAGACAATAAAGCAAATCTCTGTGATGAAGTGACAGAATAAAAATCACAACCTAAAAGTGGCATGAAAATATTCACGTTACCTCCGCTCTATTACGACCATGTCTACATGATAACCTTACCGAACAACAAGTTAGGACTAAGAGGTGACAGACTGGAATACTTCCTTCAGGATGCTTTCAGCATTTAAGAGGTTACAAACATAGAAAAAAAAAGGGGGGGGGGGGGGGGGGGGGGGCATTGAAAAATATAATACAAGGCAACTGTGCAGTTTTCATATAGAAGAGGCCAATATCCAACCTCACCTTGTCTGATAAAACCTTTCCGGAGTACATTTCCATCCAAACAATTATACTGCAAGACACACAGTACAATAAAATCAGAGGTAATCTCTGAAACATTACTGGCTGTTCTGTTTGGCAGAATACTGATAAAACTCGCCCTGTCGGATACTATAAACAGTTGAAGATCATAAACTGCCAGTTAAAGAATACAATCCAGCCTTACGGAGCGACCTCTACTGGATAACAGATACATTCATATGGAAGCAAACATCCACTTAACCTTTTATATAGAGAATTATGTTCCATGTTTAGTATGGCATTATCACGTCCAATAGCTTCTATCGGCTATTTAGCCATTGCTCGATGAAAGCCTACAGTCTATTTATTATTAAATGACCTCACACAACAAAAATAAACTGTAAGCTTGTGAAAGCAAAGAGATCCCTATAAAATTTTAAGTATAACTGCCAGACTATGCCAGCATTCAATAAATCACAATGTCAAGATTTGTACATTAACTCTAAACTTTGTGTGTATTATACACACACACACATAAAGAATACAACTCCCTATATATTACAATAATATTATATAAAATAAGTTTGGCCGATTCCCATGTTTTACATTTTGCCAAGCCCTGCACTAAGATGTAATGTACAGCTAGAAACAATCCTTCACAATCCATGAAAACATATTACTGCTCAGAAACAGCCAACTCTCCTGGAAGATCAATATAGTTTCTGGGACTCTGAACTACAGCACCTGCACACATACTCTCACACTGAACCTTGAACTGCAATTTGTGTACCAGGCTAGCATTTAACCATTTTGATTTCAAAGTGGTTGGGTTAGGCACAGCAACAAATAAATATATATTCTAATATGTCAGGGATTTTACTGCTGGCTTATAACTTTAGTTATTATGCAGGTATTTCTATCTATCCATTTCTATACCTAAAAATGTTTGGCTTGCTCCGAAGTAACCTATACTAGGTTTATGAGAAACTATATGTGAAATGACAAAATGTAAATTACATTATTGGATGGGCAAATCATTTTTGTTAGATGCACAATTTTACCATTCAAAGATTAGCAAAAGAAGATAAAACCTTTTTTTTTTTTACAACAAACATTAACTAGAGATGTTAAATGAAAAATGTAGAAAATAAATAAATACAAATACATTATAGATATCTACATCTGTGTTTGTCAACCTAATTTGGTGCTTACGAATGAACTCTGAATGCAAGTATTATTTGAATTTTAAGTCTATTAAGACAACTTTAACCAGAGGATGACAATATATCTGAAATTTAGTTTTCCAGCCCAACACTGTTTAGGTGCCATCTGGATAATTATATATACCAGGATTTGTCAAGCCAGCCCTGCCTTACACATTGCAAATCTACTGTACAAGCTGGGAAAAAAATATTTTATTTATACTGAATATAAATATACTGAAAGCATTCTGTCATGTAATACTAAAAGTGTAAGTCACGGAATTGACATATGTACATAAGCACCTTTCACCGTCGTTAACCAGATAGGAAGAAATTACTATGTAAAGCACTAAATAGTGCCAGGCTTACAAGAAGTAGGAGTATGTTCCCCTTTCCATAAAGGGTAGTAAGCTCATGGAAAAGTTTCCCCAGCAGTTATCGACACCACCCACAAAGACCTTTTTGTTGGTATAACCAACAGCAACATACAAAAATAACAATCAATACATCTGTGGCAAAAACCTTTAAATAATTAGATTAAAGCATATTTCTTTTTAAAAAATTATCCATTTGTTCAAAATAAAAGAAAGAAAGAAATTCAAGTGATTTTCTTGTTAAATCAAGTGAGCAATCTGCTATAAAGGCATGGGTGTTCCAGCAAACAACCAGGAATATCTGACTCACACTCTTCCCCAAAAAATATGACAGGCAACATACAAGCAAAATAAAACCAGATCTCTATATGTTGTCATTTCTCCAGAGCAAGAAGTTCAAATTCACTTGTAGAAATACATTTAACTACTGTCCTAAGCCTCAAGTAATTACTATACCCACTGTATGTAGCACTGTGGAAACGGTCTGAACTGTAAATGAGTGTGAATCAAAATAATAGCGGTTAGTATTATAAATGGAAAAAAAGGTTTTCCTAAAAAAAAAGCAGGTACAATAAGTGACACCGGGTCAGTTAAACTGGCCAATGTGACAAACTATGGCTTTATTGTAAAATAAATGTAAAACTGGAAGTATCAACAGAACAGAACAAAACAAAAACGCTCAATTTGGCTAATATGCTGTCACAATTTGGCTAATAGGTTGCCAAATTATGATTTGGGGTTACTGTGGTGAGTGGTAGAAAAATCTGAACAGCAGAGGGCAAATGAAGAGACGCCACAAGTGACCGTGTTTGATCACATGCTTCCTGATTCAGCAAACTCTACGAGTGCCTTGTGGTAGCAATGTGGTGTCAGCACCAACCTCCCTACAAATGAAGGAACCCTCTGTATAACAAATCAAAGCGTTATAATGAAGGTGACAAAGGGTACAAAATACAACAGGCCAATGTTAATGCAGATATCAGTAGAACGCACCAAAACTAATAGAAAGCTGAGCAAGATCAATGTGTGTTAAAATCGCTGTGCTACTAGAGCACAAAAAACGTTGGATAATACAAACACAACAAATCCTTCAATATACAGCTAGTGTGGACTTTCATATATTCTTTTCTTGCACTGCCCCTATTCTATGGAACTCCTTGCCTTGCTCCAGTAGTATGTTCCGGTCTAAAAATCTTCAAAAATTCACTAAAAACACATCTGTTTAAAGAAGCTTATCACCTTCAGCCTTAATATACATGACACTTCTATCCATTTTCAATCTTACCAGGTGTTTTAGGAAAAGCAATGTGTGTGTTTGATTTTAACCTAAAAGAAAGGCATCCCTCATTTCCATTGTATTAACATTGTTTTTGACTTGAACTTACCCCTGTATAGCGCTACCGAATATGTTGGCCTGTTGCAAATAAAGGAATAATAATAATAATCCTTTGCACATTTTTTTTTTATAAATGTGTAACTTCAATGGCAGAATATGCAGTGATGAGCACCTCCATTACTATCCGGATTGATGCTCCTACATGTTTATATTTTCATGTGGAAGGAATTGTGGAATAAGAAACTTGACCAATTACCATTAGTTCTACAATCATATTTCAAGACACCATCTCATTTGACAAACACACACTGGAAAAGGAGAAATATTCTAGTATATTAAATGGAGCTGCCCAGAACTCAATGCAATAAATATTAAAATTGCTTAATGCATTTCACTTTAATAAAAAGTTTTTGACCAACTATTCTAGTTCTTCAAAAGAGCATGCTGTAAATATGGGACTCCAATGTCAAGTTAAAAAGTATTTAGCAAGCAATGCAACTATAGGAGACTAGGATACGTGTATGTTTTTGCCCCATGTTTAGCCTACATTACACTTCGGATATGAGAAGGAACAGCAACGCAAGGAACAGCAACGTAATTCTAAAACAGCAGCCATGGGGTTAATAATTTTCATGGTCTTTTCGTTTTATACATTTAAGTATAAACTAACAGAAATGTTCAGTAATGGAAGTACTGTATATACTCGAGTATAAGCAGAGTTTTTCCAGACCTTTCATCCTCATCACTTTACCCCTCTAATTACCTCTTCCTTTCCCCTCTCTTACCTTCCATCTGCAGCTGCTCCTCCGTGCTCCTTCCGGCTGCCTCTTGACCCGGCCAATGCTAATGACGTGACGCGCATGTGACGTCACGTCATTAGCATATGATGGGCCCCGACGCAGACGGAAGGAGCGTGGAGGAGCAGCTGCAGATAGAAGGAAAGTGAGAGGGGGAGGTAATTAGAGGGGTGGCGGCGAACGAGGAGTGGGGGGGTGGCAAACGAGGAGGAGGGAGGTTGAGGAGAGTGATAAGGGAGGGGGAGGGAAGAGACACAGGGAAAGGAGGGGGAGGGAAGAGACACAGGGAAAGGAGGGGGAGGGAAGAGACACAGGGAAAGGAGGGGGAGGGAAGAGACACAGGGAAAGGAGGGGGAGGGACGAGACACAGGGAAAGGAGGGGGAGGGAAGAGACACAGGGAAAGGAGGGGGAGGGAAGAGACACAGGGAAAGGAGGGGGAGGGAAGAGACACAGGGAAAGGAGGGGGAGGGAAGAGACACAGGGAAAGGAGGGGGAGGGAAGAGACACAGGGAAAGGAGGGGAAGGGAAGAGACACAGGGAAAGGAGGGGAAGGGAAGAGACACAGGGAAAGGAGGGGAAGGGAAGAGACACAGGGAAAGGAGGGGAAGGGAAGAGACACAGGGAAAGGAGGGGAAGGGAAGAGACACAGGGAAAGGAGGGGAAGGGAAGAGACACAGGGAAAGGAGGGGAAGGGAAGAGACACAGGGAAGGGAAGAGACACAGGGAAGGGAAGAGACACAGGGAAGGGAAGAGACACAGGGAAGATACACATGGAAGGGAGGGGGAGGGAGGGGGAGGGAGCGGAAGAGGGGGACACAGAGGGCACAAGAGCGACACAGGGCAGCACATTTCCCACCCTTGGCTTATACTCAAATCACTAAGTTTTCCCAGTATTTTGTGGTAAAATAGGTGCCTTGGCTTATACTCGAGTATATACAGTATTTATAATGCTTATGTAGTAATTAGGCTGAAGTGTGTATGAACAGTTAATGAACTGAGAGGTTTCAAAACTAAAAAGACAATGTCCTCAGTTCCTTAGGATTTTGTAGTCACTACACCTCAGCACGTGCACAATGATTGTTAGTTAACTAAAAAGAAAGTTATCATCAGCAACAACCAACATGCTTTTTCAACTTGCTCAATATAACAATACATTGACAATAATAAATACAATGTAAAACAGAGTAAATATGTGCCTGTCCATAAAAGGCATAGATGATCTATCAGTTTAGAACTGATGCTTTTATGCAACAACAAAAAATTAGAAATACTTTTGACTGGTTAAGTGATCCGATACAAAGTTAAGGAAAAGAGAACTTCCAATACACGCTCCTAAAGATCAGAAAACAATCTGACAGAATCATATGGAGACAATATATTTACGAGACAGAGTATAGTCTATTCTACACAATAACTAGAGAGTGTATCACAGTACAGTGAGCAAAACAAGGGTTGATGATTTTATATAATAGTTAGAAGGCAGACAGGTTAGGGAAGATGCACTAAGATATTTTTAGGAGCCATAGTATGGGTATGTATTTAGATAAAAGGTACAATAATCAAGCTATTAAGAGCCAAATTAAAAATGTATGCTTCTAGATCAGCCAGTTTCTGCTTTAAAAATATATGCAGATGTCTCTGCACAATTTTATCATTTCTTTCTGATCTACCAAACACAAAGGTGTAAAAGAACAAGACTTTAAATATTAATGACAAGCAATTATTCTCTGGCAGTCTCGATAGACAAGACAGGAACTAAATACATTACCTTGTCACAGACCACAATGGTACTACATTGTAACACTTAGCAGAAACTGGACATGCCTCAAAAAGGTCTGTACCATGTAAGCAAGTGCTGCAATTTTTACTTATTGTGTAGCTTACAGGAACAATGATGAAAATGCATACCACAGTCAAGGACAAGGATATGCAACAAATAGGAGGCCCTAGACAAAGCGATAGAACAAAAAGATATTTTTTTTTTAGGGAGGAGGAGGATACTACAGTCTATAAACACAAGAACTGGATAGACAGACACGTGTCCACTGAGAACACAGCCTGTTACATAGAGACAGTCAAGATGTTTTGTGTGACTCAGAAAAGGCTGGAGTACCAGACAGAGAGATGCAGAGGCGGGAGTATGTCACATACAGTTTGACGTGACAATCCTTCAGAATTAGATAACGCTCGCATAAATGGAGTCAGTGTGTTTGTTAATGAAGAGACAGAGAGCAACAGGTACATAGAAGCACACATTAGAAGAGTTTCCATTCAATGTGACATACAAGAGCTTTATGACTGGATATCTTCACTTCTGCTACCACAAATCTCTTTATATATGATCACTAGATTTGCTGTGCAGATTAACAGAGACCATTAAATCTATGTTTTACCACAATTCTTATTCAATGACCTTTTTAATTTTGACAATTAATGCGGAGATAGAAGAAACCATTTGCAATAGTTATAAAACATGGACCAGTTATAAAAAGGCTTGTAAATGTAAGAAAGGTAGGTCATGACATGATTATGCGAGAGGTGGTAATAATAAATACGTTGCAGATTAATGCTTCTCTAGAAACATATAGGGTTCGGATAGTAAGGCACAGGCAACAGCAGGATAAGTATAATGGGGTGAAAGGTAGACAAAATATAAAAATGTATAATGCATAGAGAAATGACAAGAGGTTGTAGTGACAAAATGATCCAATAAAAGGTCAATTTGATTGGTTTAACAGACTGGTGCCTAAGCCAATGAGAAGAGACTAAAAGTGCATATTTCAAGTTAGAAGAAAGACAGATGGCATTATTAACGAGAAAACATTTAAGTATCACAACCAAAAGGTAAGTTCACATTGTTAGAAGGATTTGCAAGACCCTGTTTTGAATACCCTTCCAGTAACAATCCTCCAAATAAATGCTAGACACTGGCAGAATAAGGGAGGCTATAAGAACAGTCCTCAGTTACTATACAGATGTACATGTGTAATCCATAGCCTGGCTCCTACATTTTTTTTTGCTGTTACCTAAGTTTAAAAAAAAAAATCTGCAACCCATGGATTAGTGGCAAATACAAGACAGGTTGTCTAAGTAATGGGAAAATTAAGAATAAAGGCTGTACCCGAAGCATCAAAAAAGAAGTTATAGGAAACTTTGCATGTAAGAAAATGAGTGTATAAAGGGTTTTAGATTTGGGACTCTGTCACTGGTATCCATTGTATGCATCTAAACATTCCCCGCTTCTCACCATTGCCATCTGATAAATTGATTTAAAAAAGAAACAGACTATGCCAGTATAAGATACCTGATACACGTACTCTGACATGTTCTTGTCAAATATATAAAAAGATTCAACCCGTATTTCATTTTCCGGAATATTCTGTGCGAATAGTCATAAAACTATCCCAAGTATCTTTTAATTCGTTTCTTCTTAACTGCTCACACGAATACCCATCATTCTAGCTTCATAAGGGGTAAGTTATTAGAACTAACATTTTATTTCTTCGAAACGTGTTACCTCCTAAATTTGTTGAATTTCTGCCTCTTTCTTCCCTAGATAAAAGCTCTTTTGGGTCCATGGCCCACAAAGCCATTATTTCAACCTCCCTCCACCAAAAAAAGTAGGTGCTCCCTTTTGTGTCCTATGTGGACAACATCCAACCCCCCCCCCCCACACACACACAAAAAACTTTGTAATTATACCCCTAGAATGATTCTCATTCTCCTCCTCCTTTCCTTATACCCCTTATTATTCCTATTTTTCTTGTCTTTTCTGCACATTTCCATTAGCTACATTTTATAGGGTCCCACACTTTCCTTTTCAGGAAACAAGTAAAAAGTTTTAGCACAGTTTGAACAATCCTTACTATAATATTAATTTTACATCTTTTTAAAGTTTTGCTCGAAATGATTGACTAAATGGCTAGTACATATAGAAATATATATATTTCTCCCATTACTTAATGCCATGTATGGTCCTCAGTGATATACCCAATCCGCTAGATCAATTCTTACCAGAGACATTGAAACATGCATGACCACTTTTCTCACTACCACAGAAAGCAAAGTTAAACATTTTATCTGTAGACAATGTTGCCAATGAGAAAATATGAGAGTCTGTCCACCAGGTAAAAAATACAGGCTGATAGCATTACCAAAGAAGTGACTTCTACCTACAAGACAGATATCATTACCACAGAAATGATTAACCATCCAAGTTGTTGCAGAAAAACATATCCAACAGATTAATTTGTTGTGGCTGAAATGAAGAAAGAGGGAAACATCCTTTTAAGACAGACAGCGGAGAAAAGAATGAAGATCAGGTTTAAGGGGACATCTGATCATGCAGATACAAATATTACTAATGAGAAGAGATGGGCATTCCTCCA
The DNA here is from genome assembly GCA_027410445.1 of Discoglossus pictus. Taxonomy (NCBI): domain Eukaryota; kingdom Metazoa; phylum Chordata; class Amphibia; order Anura; family Alytidae; genus Discoglossus; species Discoglossus pictus. The sequence continues at coordinate 399,794,054 of CM050163.1, read as the reverse complement.
GGTATGACATATAGGTAAAAAACTGAAAGGAGAAACTGCTAAAATAAATAACCCATTCACAAGACATAAAGATAGGTGACAGTGACAATGAAAATAGTGACAGACCTACTAATGTAGGAAATGAGCACAAGTCTCAAACACAGGCCTAAGTTTCCCTGCATGTGTACAAGATAGGCAGTCTCTCGACTCACCTGTGTATATGCGGTTATATCCTTACCCTGCTGTCCCTGCTTGGCACTGGGGGGAAAAAAAATCACTGCCCAGCACACAGTCCTCTATGCATCATACCGACAAGCCCATACAAAAGAACCTTGATGTGGTCCATCTGGTCTGTCTAAGCCAATACGCTAGGCTTAACAAATCCACTGGATAGCCTTAACAGTATCCCAAGTGTGCCCAGATTAATTCCATGTGTCTGTTCCTATGACAGGGGTTAACTATTTTATCTGAGCCAGTCAGATTTATTAGAAACCAGCTAAACACTATTAGAAGCTAGTGATAGGTTTAGATATAGACATATATGTATAGTAACTCAAAACTTAAGAGCCAGCAGTAAACATTTAGGGGCATTGGCTGCTATGACAGATCAATACCTGCTTTATGGTATTATTACCCATCAGAAAAGTGACAGACATACTTATACACACCAAGTGTCACTGACAATAGTTCCTTCCACAGGGACTCCCTATTGCCGCATAAGTGTAGTTGCCGGTTAATCGGGAGTATATATATATATATATATATATATATATATATATATATATATATATATATCATATATCATATATCATATATATATTTGTGGGCACATTTGCATGTCCCAGCTCAGCTTCCCAGAAGAAGGTTTTTAAACTTGTTTTAAACCTACAAATGTGAACACAGATGTGCTATTTATTTACTGTACTACTGTACGGTGGAGGGCTTTTATCGCTCTTTTGTCCACCATATTATAAATGATTGCGGTGGTGAACTACCTACTCATAAAGTCCACAACACAAGCCGAGATCCCGCTCCCTGCGGATGACAGCCAGTAAGCTTGAAACAGATGTACATGGATAGGATTCTCGGCTTGTGTAAAATCCAACCTTGGCTTTGCATTACAGCTGTGTAATACAGCAGGCATAAGCTTAAAAGGAAGCCATGTTTAAAATGGGCTATGGATTGAAGAGTGAGGCATTTTTAAGCACATTTGCATGTCTCTGCTCAGCTTCCCAGAAAGCTGTATAATAACTATTTTCTCTGAATTCTGAGCTGGAAGCAGGTTTTTTTTAACTTCTTTTAGATATTCGAATGTGAACACAGATGTACTAATTTTATATATATATATATATATATATATATATATATATATATATATATATATATATATATATATATATATATATATATATATATATATATATATATATATATATACATACATCCATACATATACATACATAATATATAATAAACACATTGACATTACCAATTACAAGAGGTTAGTGACCATGATCCACACATATAGATTTATTATATAAGCCATTCCCACTGAGAGGTTAGAGACCATGATCCATACATATAGATATATTATATAGGCCATTCCCACTGAGAGGTTAGTGACCATGATCCATACATATAGATATATTATATAGGCCATTCCCACTGAGAGGTTAGAGACCATGATCCATACATATAGATATATTATATAGACCATTCCCACTGAGAGGTTAGTGACCATGATCCATACATATAGATATATTATATAGGCCATTCCCACTGAGAGGTTAGTGACCATGATCCATACATATAGATATATTATATAGGCCATTCCCACTGAGAGGTTAGTGACCATGATCCATACATATAGATATATTATATAGGCCATTCCCACTGAGAGGTTAGTGACCATGATCCATACATATAGATATATTATATAGGCCATTCCCACTGAGAGGTTAGTGACCATGATCCATACATATAGATATATTATATAGGCCATTCCCACTGAGAGGTTAGTGACCATGATCCATACATATAGATATATTATATAGGCCATTCCCACTGAGAGGTTAGTGACCATGATCCATACATATAGATATATTATATGGGCCATTCCCACTGAGAGGTTAGTGACCATGATCCATACATATAGATATATTATATGGGCCATTCCCACTGAGAGGTTAGTGACCATGATCCATACATATAGATATATTATATAGGCCGTTCCCACTGAGAGGTTAGTGACCATGATCCATACATATAGATATATTATATAGGCCGTTCCCACTGAGAGGTTAGTGACCATGATCCATACATATAGATATATTATATAGGCCGTTCCCACTGAGAGGTTAGTGACCATGATCCATACATATAGATATATTATATAGGCCGTTCCCACTGAGAGGTTAGAGACCATGATCCATACATATAGATATATTATATAGGCCGTTCCAACTGAGAGGTTAGTGACCATGATCCATACATATAGATATATTATATAGGCCATTCCTACTGAGAGGTTAGTGACCATGATCCATACATATATATTATATAGGCCCTTCCCAATGAGAGGTTAGTGACCATGATCCATACATATAGATATATTATATAGGCCGTTCCCACTGAGAGGTTAGTGACCATGATCCATACATATAGATATATTATATAGGCCATTCCCACTGAGAGGTTAGTGACCATGATCCATACATATAGATATATTATATAGACCATTCCCAATGAGAGGTTAGTGACCATGATCCATACATATAGATATATTATATAGACCATTCCCAATGAGAGGTTAGTGACCATGATCCATACATATAGATATATTATATAGGTCATTCCCAATGAGATGTTAGTGACCATGATCCATACAAATAGATATATTATATAGGCCATTCCCAATGAGATGTTAGTGACCATGATCCATACATATAGATATATTATATAGGTCATTCCCAATGAGATGTTAGTGACCATGATCCATACAAATAGATATATTATATAGGCCATTCCCAATGAGATGTTAGTGACCATGATCCATACATATAGATATATTATATAGGCCATTCCCAATGAGAGGTTAGTGACCATGATCCATACATATAGATATATTATATAGGCCATTCCCAATGCGAGGTTAGTGACCATGATCCATACATATAGATATATTATATAGGCCATTCCCAATGAGAGGTTAGTGACCATGATCCATACATATAGATATATTATATAGGCCATTCCCACTGAGAGGTTAGAGACCAGGATCCATACATATAGATATATTATATAGGCCATTCCCAATGAGATGTTAGTGACCATGATCCATACATATAGATATATTATATAGGCCATTCCCAATGAGAGGTTAGTGACCATGATCCATACATATAGATATATTATATAGGCCATTCCCAATGCGAGGTTAGTGACCATGATCCATACATATAGATATATTATATAGGCCATTACCAATGAGAGGTAAGTGACCATGATCCATACATAACACATATATATTATATAGGCCATTCCCAATGAGAAGAGGTTAGTGACCATGATCCATAACACAAATATATATATTATATAGGCCATTACCAATGAGAAGAGGTTAGAGTGACAGTCCTCCAGGCTCGCCCCGTTGGCCGCCCAGTTCGTCGCCGCAGTCATGATCCTCCGGGAGCCTGGCTACCAGAGCTGGGCATGTCTGAAACCTGAAACTCCGGATCCGATCCTAGCAGGGACAGGTCGGGGATCGCAGGGCCCGAGTCCTGATGATCACAAACACTGGCGGGATAGGACCATGTCCCGGAGGGCACACTGGATGTAGGAGGCCCCAGGATAGCCCAGACTATCCTGATAATCCGGCGCGGAGAAATGACTCACCCGGGTGGGGGAGGGTAGCGCTGGCTGCTCGGGGCGGACCGAGGCCGTGGGATCTGAAAGGAAGAGGTGGGGAGGAAATGCTGCGGCCTCCCCCTGGTGTCAGGGAATGCGAGTGTAAGCAGCGCTATACAGAGAGCAGTGATAGGAGGGCGAGCTCCCGGGTCAGGCTATGTATCAGGCTCTCATTCAGGACCCTGGTGGTGCTAGTTACACAGGGATGGCAGTACTGATTAGATCCTAGTGCTGCCCGTCTCAGAGCCCAGGCGCTGCCAGTATCCGATTCCTGGCAGTATCATTGATAGAGGCCCCGTGCTGCAGTCCCCCCGTCCCCGGGCAGTTAGCCGCCCCGTGTCACAGGAGGAGGCCGCAGGATCTCGGCCTGCTCGCACTTCGTGCCTCCAGTGCCCGCTCCTATGTGTCCGGGCCCAGCAGGGTTGGGCTGTAGACTGCCCTTTTCCCCAAGGGCTCGGTAATGGGTTCAGATCCCGGATCGCCGCTCTCCTCTCTCACGCACACTGACCGGAGCTTCGCCTCTCTGACAGCAGCAATGGCGCCCGGCCGCGACAACACGGACAACGATTGGTTGGGACAGGTCACGTGGCGGGGTGGAGGAGGCGGGGGGCTCGCTCTGTGTCTGGATCTGGCCTCGCGCCTGTGCTACCCGTGCGCCACCGACAGAGGGCGCTGTGTGCATGGGAATCCTGTGTGGGGGAAGGAGGAGGCAGAGATAGCATTATCAGCCAGCTATTGTTATACTAGCACCATTGTTATTATTGGGCTTGCTAGTAATAGGATTAGCTATAATGCACATTTTATCAGGAGCTCTGATGATGCTATGTTATCACTGCTATCTTTATTGTAGTGCTTTCTAGTAATATGATTAGCTGTAATACTATCAACTGTATCACATGATTAGGGATGTAATTAATACATTATGCCATGCAACATGAAGATTGTTATCAAGACCGCCAGCTATGGTACATTATATTATTATATGTAGATGTAGCTTCTTTATGGGGCTTATTCATATTATTAGCTCTATTACTAATCAACAGTAATTATCCCATTACATACTCATTAATATTACTGATAGTAATCATTTGTTGGTTAATATTTAGTGCTGATATTTCTGTATTTGCATTATAGATACTACTATTCATACTATATACTGTCATTGACTTTATTTTTATTAAATACATTATTTGTGTTCTCCATTAATACTAAGTATTACTGCCTCTGTTACTGTCTCCCTCACACCTGTCCCTACATCCAGCAGTTTCCCGCCCCTTCTCAGCTCAGTGATTGGCCGTGTGTCAGAGAAGGGGCGTGTCCATCTTAACAGTGCCACACATGGGTGCTGGCTAAGCTATTTTTTTATTGTACCTACATAGATACACAACAAATACCTACATAGACTTGTGGTTTTACTTAATTATTGAACAAAATATAACTATTCCAGTCAAGAATCTCATTGTTATTATAATTTATATCAATGTAAAATATAGATCCGTTCATGAGAATGTTTTTAAGTCGGATTTGTATGTAAGTCGGAGCCATGATGAATAATAATAATAGCCATACAATAATGGATCATATTTGATAATAATAACACCCCTCTACTTTAATAAATTGCATAACTATTGTGCTTTTAAAAAAAAATTAAAACATAAAAAAAACTCATAAAAAAAGCTTTGGGACCATTTTCTTAATTATGGGTCGTTTGCATGTCGGGTCGCCTGTAACCGGTGACTATATATAAATAATAGCGACTTGCCCGTCAATAAAATTGTAAGGCAGGTAATGCTGTTTGCCCCAGACATTAAGTGTTTTGGTCGGCTGAGATCCTTCAGCGCTCATTGCGAGCCTGGCACAGAGCACCTTTGGCGCTCATCGTTTGTCTGGCAATGAGGCCTTCGCAGTTGATTGCGATCGTGTATAGTGGTGTTTTTTAAAGTGTTGTATATGTTTTAATGATAATTAATTACTAAATTAATTAAATAATACCTTACTAATTTGTAGTTAATATATGCAGCAAGCAATGGTCTGAAGAGATAACGATCTGTTTTGATGTTTCTGCAGCATCCAATGTAGATTTGCAGTGTTGCTGAGCTGAGGTGTAAGTGTCAGCAATGTGTGCAGTGTGAGGTGTAAATAGGCTGCGTGCGCAAGGGGAAACCGTTAGTGTAGCTGGGTACTTCCGCATTCTGTAAGTTAGTGTTGTAAAATGGCGGTGAATGTGTATGTGGATGATTTAGCTTCCTTGCTAATGGTGTATGTTGTAGGTCGTACTGGTTTTAGTAAAAGTCGTATGTGCCTGGCGTTTTTTTGCGGCTTTAGCGGTCATGTAGCCTCGTTTTCTTTGGTGGCGATTTTTTTCTCTCGCTTAGGGAAGTTTGGAGTGTCTAAACTTTTTTAATTCTACTGAAATCGATGTGTAACCTGTCTTGCAGACGTCCTGGGTGTCCCCCCTTGCTGTGGGTATTATTTATGTTTGTTATTTGTGTGTATGTTTTGTATTTTTAATGTTTTCGGCTGTGCGCGGGTTGTCCGTTAAGGTCGTATTTTAGCAAGTCCGTAATGTATTTTTTCTAAGTCCTGCCGGTCGTATTTATTTTTCGGTAAATCCGCTATTTTTTTGGGTCAGTCACGCGGCTCGTATTTTTTCTGTTAGTCCATATTTAGTCATTGGGTGTTTTGTCGGCATTTGCGGTGTGCAGAGTCTTGGGCTCATTGCAGCCGACGTGGGAGCCTCCGCAAATGCGGTCTCTCGCTTCATGAGGGTCTGCATTTGCGGTCTGAAAGTCGTACATCGCTCATCTCCACCAGTGCGAGGAGCGCGAGGGCCGCAGTTTCCCTGTTGCGTTACCAACGGATTTTGTCAAGCCCACCTGCTGACAACTATATATGTGATATATACATATATATATATATATATATATATATATATATATATATATATATATATATATACACACACACACACAAACATATACACAGTGGTACATTGGAGCTTGTCAAATTTGGTATTCCTCTGTATGTGTTTATATATATATATATATATATATATATATATATATATATATATATACACGCACATTCACACACAATGCCCTCTAAAACTGTATCACTCTGCCTATACTATTCAACTCCATGGCTCAGTACAAGTGTCACACACTATATCAGTTTTGGAAGTCATAGGGATGAGCACTAGAAGGTAATCAGCCTGTCCCTAGATCATAAAAGTTTAAGAGACTGCTAAATTGCTTCACACATACAATTGCCTTGGGAGCGAGGACTATTTTCAAAGTATAATGAATTCCTATGAAGGACTTCCTTCTACATTTCGTATGTACGTAGATATCACATATATATATATATATATATATATATATATATATCTATAGTTGTGGATCTTGCGATGTTGGTGAAGTTTCATCCGTCGCGAGGTGAGCCAGTGCCGCCGTCACACATGGGAGCCTCTCAGCACTTAGGCCGCAATGAGCGATGAAGGCGTTCATTGCAGCCAGCGGCGGCGTCACACATGCGACCCTCGCAAAGCAGCCTTGCAGCACTTAGGCTGCAAGCACGCGGAACTTAGGCTGCAATGAAGGCATTCATTGCACAGCGAGCCTCGCGGGGCGAGTCAAGTAGTTCAAGCACATAGCGCGTAACTCGAAAACACGAAAAACAACTAAAATAATAAATAAATAAAAGCACACACACAGCACAGGGGGAGACCCGGGAAGCCTGGGAGTGAGGTTGCAAGAAATTTTGAGCCTTATTTGCGGGAAAAAAAATAACGGACAAAAAACGCAAAAATTCAGAAACAGGATGAAAACTCAGAACTTAGAAAATACACAAGGGCGCAAACACTAACACTTAAATTAACCACGCCAGGCACGTAGGACTTTGAAAATACAACCAACGAGGACCAAAAGCCTCACATTGTACGCCAACCAGCATCGCCAGCCTTACAATTTAATTCCCATCATTTTTGACGGGCAATTTCCTAGTCCTATATAGTTGTGGTAATGCGAATTTGTCTGTAACGCTCACAATGTAAGCCAAAAGTTGCGTGATGCACAATGCGCAGCAAAAGCCACTTATGCGCATTGCGCAACGAGAGCCATGCATGCGCAGCAAGAGCCGTGCATGTTCGGCGAGAGCCGACCATGCGCATTGTTCAATGAGAGCCGCGCATCAACATGCAAATGCGCGGCGAGAGGGTGGAAGACAGACAGGGGGAGAGAAACACAAGAGATCGGGAGAGAGACAGGGGAGGGGAGACACAGGATAGGGAGAGGGGGGAAGAGAGGAGAGAAGGGGGGGAGAGACACAGTGGAGGGAGAGGGGGGAACAGACACATGGGAGGAAAGAGGGAGAGGGGGGAAGAGACACAGGGGAGGGTGATGGGGGGAAGGAGACACAGGGAAGGGAGAGGGGGAAAGAGACATAGGGAAGGGGGGAGACACAGGAGAGGGGGGAAGAGACACATTAATTGGAGGGAAGGAGACACAGAGGAGGAGGGGAAATAAAAAAATAAAATATTATTCCGTCATTTGTGACGGTCAAATGACTAGTAAATATATAATGATTGTTGTTGTTTAGTCATACATTGATGCCTGACTCTCCGTGAACCTATGAACTGCAGCACGCCAGGCACATCAAACCCATGCTCATTGCTTCAATCTATCCACCTCCATCTCTTCTCTCCACTTCTTCGTGTACCTTCAACCTTTCCCAGCATCAGAGTCTTCTCTAGGGAATCCTGTCTTCTCATGATATGGCCAAAATATTTGAGCTTCAGCCTCATGATCAAACCTTCCAGTGAACAGTGTTGCTTAATTTCCTGAAGTACATAAATCATTGGCGAAAAGCAAATAGATAAAATGACATAAATGAAAAATAAATCAAAACAATCACATTCCACTAGAATCATATGCCATTATATAATCAAGTGTTGTTCTCATGTATATAATATATACTAGAATATTGCCCGTCAAAAAATTATGGCAATGAAATTGTAAGTGAGCTAATGCTGTTTGGTGTATAATAATAAAATAAATAATACATCAATAAAGTAATATAGTTTACCTATTTTCAAGTAATATATGGAGGAAGCATTCTGTTGAAGAGCTGGCAATCTGTTTTGATGTTGCTGCAGCATTAGTGGTGTGGAGCTGCTGTGTAAGCGTGATGAATGTGTGCAGTGTAAGTAGTGGGCGTGCGCGAGGCAAATCCGTTTACTTCTGCATTGTCTAAGTTATTGTTCTAAAATGGCGGCTAATGTGCGGTATGCGGCTGTGGCGGAATATCCGTAGCTGTTTTGTGGTGTTTTGCAACTTTCTTGTGGTGTTTTGCGTGTTTAGAGTCCTGTAGCCTCGTTTTCGTTTTGTTCGGCGGCCATTTTTTCTCTCGCTTAGGTGATTTTCGGGTGTTTAAACTCCTAAATTTCTACTTAAATCGAGGTGTAACTTTACTTGCAGAGGTCCTGGGTGCACCACCGAGCTGTGGGTAAGCTTTTTATATGTTTGTTGTGTGTATTTATTGTGTTTGTAATGTGTTGGGGTCGCGCGGGTTGTGTCCTTGTTTTCGAATCTCGTATGTCTTTTTCCGCAATTCCGTAGGTGTTTGGTGGTGTTTTAGGTCTTTAGAGTCCTGTAGCCTCATTTTCGTTTTTTTCGCCGGCCATTTTTTCTCTCGCTTAGAGAATTTTTCAGTGTCTAAACTCTTTTATTTTGAGATAAATTGAGGTGTAACTTCAGTTTTTGAGGTCCTGGATGCTCCCTCTTGCTGTAGGTAAGCTTTTTATGTATGTGTTGTGTGTATTTATTGTGTTTTTAATTTTTTTTAGGTGCGCGGGTTGCGGGCGATTTTTGCGAGGTCGTAATTGGTCGTAACGTGTCGTATTTTTTTGTGAGGTCCGCAGTTGCTGGCAAGGAGCTCCATGCCAGCAACTGAAGTCCTCGCTTTGCGAGCCCGCAAGCGTTAGCAACAGCTCGTATGCTCACAACTATATATGTGATTACATGCATTATACCAAAACATTTTGATTGCCGGGTCGATATAACAGGGAAATTAAAGATAAAACAAGGATTTTATATTGCCGATTTGCGAGCATGAGAATGTTGTGCTATTAATTTTAGTACCTAACATCACTTTCCTTTTATTTTAAAATACAGTAGTGTGTTGATACTTGCATTTACAGTGTTCCGGATAGGACTTTAACCCCCTTGCGGGTCCTCCCTAGTACACGTAGGCTTTTTGGCTCCATTTGCGGGTACCGGGTTTGAACACCAGTGGATTTAATAGCCATTACGGGCTCGATAGATCAAAGACTTTGCGGCAACAGAGTTCCGATTTCGACAGCCAGTGGGAATTTTCCGCATGTAACCCACAGATCGTTTGCGGGTAGCTGTACAAGGCCAATTTAATAGCCATAAGTCTAGCAGGCTCCGTTACGGCCTATGGGTTTTCCCATTGGGGGAATTTAATAGGGCTGATTGTATGGTGGTTCCTTGATGAAGTGCCTAATTGCTGTAGTATCTACAATTTATATACTGTGCAGCAGAGGTGGAAAAATCCTGCAAGCCCAGGCTCTAACATTGTTATTTCTGGCTCATAAGTTCCTCCCACAAGTATAATCTATTTCCATGAATGGACTTTTATGGCTCCTAGAAATATAAGAATTCATATCTGCTGTACAGTTCAATTTAGAGAGCTTATACTACTCTAGATTCCATATTTTATTTATAGTTTATTTAATAGTTAACTACATTAAATTTGTGTTTGATTGTCATTGCTATGGGTAACAGAAATGTGGAGTATGGGAGTCTAGAAATGTGGAGTATTTTGATATGTAAAAGTAGGATTAACTTGCAGCACCTTTTTTCAGAACATAACATGATGTAAGTACAGTGGAACCTCCTTATTCATCCACCTCTATATTCGTCAAATTTAATATTGGTCAAGTTTAATATTGTTAAAAAAAAATTAGGCAAATTGGGAAATAAAGACATTGATCACCAGAATTGGAGTTACCTGATGTTTTAATGGAAGATGACTCCCCTCTAAACAATATTTCATTTGCTCCTCTTCAGCTTCTGCCATCATCGCTCCTTAGTAGAGGTAAAGTTCTGGTTACATTTTTATTTATTTATGTATCCGATTTGGGTCTAGGAACGGATTATGCCAATTTTAGCTCATTCCTGTGGGAAAAAAATGATTCTATATTCATCCAATTCAGTATCTGTCCGTCCCTCAGGAACAGATTAATGATCAGTATAAAGGTTCCACTGTACAAAGATTACAAATATGCAGTGTAAATGGTGTGTGCTGTATGTTGGCACTAGACCTTACATATTTGTGTGCAGTGCATGTTGCATATTTCAGTTTATAATACATTATGTGTCTACTTGTGTCTTTATAATGCCATGTATATGTGCACTAGCAACTTGCCAGTCAAAAATGGCGACAATAAAATTTGAAGCCTGGCAATGCTGTTTGCCACACAATGCAAGGCTATGGCCCCTCTGAGCACCTTCGGCGCTCATTGAGAACCCGCGCTGAGCCCCTTTGGTGCTCATTGCATTGCTCGCAATGAGCGCCAAAGGCCACATTTTTTCTGCTTTGCAATGACCACCTTTGGTGCTCATTGCAAGCCTCTCCCCCTGTGTACTTTATAGGCCTCCCGCTAGAGCACCTTTGGCGCTTATCGCGAACCCCACGATGAGTGCCTTTGGCGTTTATTGAGAGCCTGTCCCCCCGTGTAGTTTAGGGGCCTGGCGATGAGTGTTACTAGCTTGGGTTAAGTGTCATTGCCTTGGGTTAAGTGTTACTGCCTTTGGCCTCGTTTTACGTCCTTCTGCCTCGTTTTTGTTGTGTTTAAGTTTTTTTGGCAGCCATTTTTTTTCTTGCTTAGGCGATTTTCTATAGTGAAAAAATGGCAAATATGCCTCAAATTAACTTGCAACCTCACTCACAGGCTTCCTGTCTCTCACACTGTGCTGTGTGTGTGTAAGGTAATTCCCGCGGGCCTCCACCCCCGCAACTGCGTCCCTCGACAACACGCAGATTGACAACTATTATAGTTGATTGCATATTGTGTGTTGTTCAGCAAATGCCGAATCTCTGCACACTAACTTTTTCAGTAAGTTCTATAAAAAAAAAAAAAGATCAGAATTTAAAATACATATATTTGTACTTAAGTGTTACTGGTTTGCGTTAAGTCTTACTGCTTAGGGCTTGTATTTACGTCCTTCTGCCTCGTTTTCGGTGTGTTTACGTTTTTTCGGCAGCCATTTTTTTTCTGGCTTAGGCGATTTTCTATTGTGAAAAAATGGCAAATATGCCTCAAATGAACTTTCAATCTCACTCATAGGCTTCCTGGCTCTCCCACTGTGCTATGTGTGAGTGTGTAAGTTCATTTGAGGCATATGTGGTCTTTTCAGTTCGGTGGTTCAGCCGTTAAAGTTGTAATTTTGCAAGCCCCGCAGTCCATCTACATGCTTCGCGCCAGAATTCCTACGGGCCGTAATTTTGCTGCTGTTGATAAAACCACGGCAATAAGATTGTAAGGCAGGTAATGTTGTTTGTGTGCAAAATTCATTTTGTTGGTGTTTTAAGATCCTTGGGCTCTGATTGCGAGCCTCACGCCTTTCACCTTCGTTTGCTCATTGCGAGGCTCTTGGTTGTTTGTGTCCTATGAGCAGTGTTGGTGTTTTTTTTTGGTATGGCAATGAATAATTAATAAAATAGGAAATTAATATACTATTAATATACTATTGTGAAGTAATATATGCAGCATTGTGTTGAAGAGCTGGCAATCTGTTTTGATGTTGCTGCAGCATCAGTGCTGTGGATCTGCTGTGTAAGTGTCATGAATGTGTGCAGTTCGTAGTGTAATAGTGTGCGTGCGCGAGGCAAATCCGTTAGGGTAGCTGTGTACTTCCGGATTGTATAAGTTAGTGTTCTAAAGTGGCGCCTAATGTGTGGTACGCGGCTGTTGGTGATTTAGCGCCCTTGTTCTTGGAGCTCGTCCGGCTTTTTTGGAAAATCCGTATGTGTTTGGTGGTGTTTTGCGTGTTTAGGGTCCTTTAGCCTCGTTTTCGACGGCCATTTTTTCTCTCGCTTAGGTGATTTTCGGGTGTCTAAACTCAGAAATTTGGACTTAAATCTAGGTGTAACTTCACTTGCAGAGGTCCTGGGTACCCCCCCTTGCTGTGGGTAAGCTTTTTATGTGTTTGTTGTGTGTATTTATTGTGTTTTTCGAGTCCCGCGGGTTGCGTCTTGTTTTCCACTCTCGTACACCTTTTTCGGAAAATCTGTAAGTGTTTGGCGGTGATTTGTGTCTTTAGAGTCCTGTAGCCTCGTTTTCAGTTTTTTTCTTTTTTCGTAGGCCATTTTTTCTCTCGCTTAGGGGATTTTCGGGTGTGTAAACTCTTTTATTTCAAATTAAATTGAGGTGTAACTTCAGTTTTCGAGGTGCCCCCCCCCCCCTTGCTGTAGGTAAGCTTTTTATGTATTTATTGTGTTTTTCATGTTTTCATGTGCGCGGGTTTCGGGCGTTTTTTGCGAGGTCGTAATGGGTCATAACGCGTCTTGTATTTTTGTGTCATAAGTCCGTTAATTTGCGAGGGCCGCAGTTGCTGGCAAGGAGCGCCTTTGCCGCTCCTTGCCAGCAACTGCGGCCCTCGCTTTGCTATATATGTGATTGCATATTGTGTGTTATTCAGCAAATGCCAAATATCTACACACAGTGAGTTCTAATAAAAAAAAAATTATATACATATATTTGTACTTGATAGCCACTGTTTCTATTTTTCCACACTAATGAAGTGTGGAGGGCAGCAGTGGCAATTTCCCCCCTAGTAATTAGAAGATATCAGACACAGCATAAATTGAAATTTGGTTATTTTTGTTACAGGCAAATTATTTGTTATTCAGTTATAACTTTCATGGAATTTTAAATATGTAAAGGTGGGTTTAAATCTTTTTTTCTAAATTGAATAACTAGGGATAATTGCAATTAAACAACTAAACTACAATAAATTATCCTATTCATTTTAGCAAGTTGTAAATTATGGCAGCCAACCATTTCTTTCATGCTTTTTTAGGTAAATTTGTAAACTAATTTTAAAATCAGTGAAATGCAACCGATGTCCTGTGTCAGAGTAGAAGCCACTGGTTGTGCATGTGTATGTGCCTTTATTGCAGTTGTTATTGTTTAGTCGTTCAGTCATGTCTGACTCTCTGTGACCCTATGAACCTCAGTATGCCAGGCACATCTGTCAGCCACTGCCTCTCTGAGCTCCATCAAGATCATGTTCAATTGCTCCAAAGACCTCATCTATCCATCTCCATCATCCTCTTCTTCGTGTGCCTTCAATCTTTGCCAGCATCAGAGTCTTCTCTAGGGAATCCTGTCTTCTCACGATATGGCCAAAATATTTGAGTTTCAGCCTCATGATCAAACCTTTCAGTGAAAAGTTTGTCTTGATTTCCCGAAGTACTGATTTTAAGCATTTTATTCCTTCTATTCCTGCCCAGTTAACATTCTTAACCTTTACATTCCTTGAAATACATTTGCCAAACAATATTGCACTGTATACAGATACACATATCATTGTTTACATATTACCAGTCATATGCAGCCCATGCTGTACCTATCTCTGCACTGCATGTCCTGTCTGTCTTTGTTGTTTCTGTCTGTGCATCACGTGTCTGTCTTTATGTGGTGTGCATGCTATGTCAGTCTGTATCTGCATGTAGTTCTGTCTCTGTGCCACTCATTCTGTCTCTCGGTGTGCAATGCATATCTTTTCTATCTGCAATATGTTTTACATCAGTATGAGCATTGCGTTCATGGCTTCTGTTCATACAGGTTTTTATCTTTTCTAGCAGTGAATTTTGTGTTTCTATGTGTGCATTAAATGTGTTTGTATGTGATGTTCATGCTCTGTCTGTATATAGCAGTACATAAACACTATATTTTGTGTGCAGTATCTATATAGTGTAGGCTCTGTGCAGTGAATATTGTGTGTCTATAAGGGCATACTTAATATATATGCACCACGCATGCTCTGTATGTAATAAAAGATGTCCGTACTTTACACATATTTTCTGCTCTCAGTGCAGTGCACGGTTTCTTTGTGAAGTTCATGTGCAAGTGTGCTGTGCAAGTGTGCTGTGCATATCATGATGTGCAGTGAACGTTCTGCGCAACACATGCTGTATTGATTGTATTGATCTGCATATTTGTACGCAGTTCATGTATATATGAGGAACCGTGCTTTATTAACAAATAATATTATAGTAATAATAGTATATGTGTGATTATTGAGTAGTACATGATTTGTGCATTGCATGTTTGCCTTACATATTATGTTTATTTATGTACAGTACCTGTTCTGTATTATTATACTACGTATCAGTTTACACTAATGCAAATGCTTTATTTCATTGTAGTGCAGATTGTGAATTGCTTTGTGCAATGCATAGGGCCTGTTTCTATTAGCAATGCGTGCCATTCACACTGTATTGTTTATATGTATGATGAATACCATGCAGTGTATTTTCTCTGTGTGTGATATACACTGTTCCTCTCTGTGTAGTTCAGGTCTCAGTGCTGTCACTAGGCCCAGGCTGCTTGCTTTGGCTGCCTGCTGTTCCCTAGCTGCCACTGAACTTCTGACCTCTTTGCAACTCTCATTACTAAAAACAGCAGGATTCAGCCCCCCTCCCACTCTCCGACCTACTTTCCACGTCCCGCCCTGTGCTGTCGACACCTCTCTGCCTCCAACACTGGAGCTGCCTGGGAGTATAACGTCTTGACTGCTGGAGGGCTCAGCAATGCTACTCACAGTCACAAAGCACTAAACAGATTAGTCCCATCACTGTGCTGTGTGACTGCAGACTGGGATTGTGATCACACAAATAAAATGTATATGATTATACGCTGGCAAATGGTTGTATGCGATGAATAAATACATATACATTGTCGTGGTCTAATATCTGGGAATTAAATATAACACAGAAGGATAAAGTACTTGAAATAGCCTAGTTCTATTATTATTAAACATTTTTAATTATTACAACTGTGTCACCATTCCTATCATTGAATCCTTTCCCAGTGTGTGAAACCCCATCTCAAATATTATCTCTCTTGCTGTCTTGAAAAATAGGCCAATAAGTAAACCTGCTGGGTTCCCTGGTGGTCCAGTGGTTAGGATTCTGAGTTTTTACCGCTGCAAGCTAGGTTCAATTCCAGTCAAGGAACCAAGAGGTCACGCCATCCTGAAGCTGAGCAGGGTTGGGCCTGGTCAGTACTTGGATAGGAGACCACCTAAGAATGCCATGAGCTGTATGCTGTGGCGCACTGGAGAAGGAACTAGCAACACACTCCAGTATATCTGCCATGAATACCTATTGTATCAGCATGTTGTGCTACGGTCCATGAGGTCACAGAGACTACTGAACTACACAACAACACACAAGTAAACCTAGTTCATCACACATTCTGCATGTTTCAGTGATTGGTAAAAACTATAACCAGGTTATTAGACAAAAAATATTTACTATTGCTTTGTTTTGACAAGAATAAAAAGCAGAAGGATGCAGACAAGCTTCACGCATGATCATTTGTAAAGCAAGTTTCTTATTCTTGATTCAGATTCAGAGGTATCATTTTTGACAATAAATGGCAATGAAGAATCTTGATGGATCAGGACTAGAGCAGAGGTGAAGAGAGAAAACGGTTACTTATACACACCAAACAAACCTGATATAATATGTAGTAGTTTGTGAGCATATTATTATCTTTTCGCTGCATATTTCACTGCATATCCCTGATTCCCTCCATCCAATTCGCATCTTTCAAGGTTCACACTATCTGCCTCTTTTCACCCATCTCTCTGCAAGTTGCTGTGATCTATTGCCCACCTAGACCACCTTTAATGTACCTTCACTCATTCTTGGCAAATGTAACATTACCACTGACACACCCACTTCCCCTGCAGCTGCAAAATTACTTTAGCTTAACGCCTCCCTTGGGCTCTCACAATGGTCCTGCACTCACCATGATGGACAGTCCATTGACCTTATCTCTGCCAATCTTTGCACAATCTCCAACTTGTCCATCTCTCCGTTCCCTCTATCTGACCACCACCTCCTAACCTGCAGCATCACCACACCTTCCACTCATTGCCCTTCTTGAATCCCTGCCACCAGAATCTACTGAAACCCCCAATCACTTGACACAATTTTCCCCCTCACCTGCCCTGGCATTGCGACTTCACAGCACAACAAGATACTAACATCAACAATTGCCACTCTTGTCCCCACAACCACAGGCTGACCCCTTTGCTGTCATCCACAACCATGTCACACTATGTAAAAACCCAACACCCAGAAGTGCTCCAGTGGAAATGTTGCACTTCAGCAGACTTCATGCATTACAAGTTTATGCTGCGCTCCTACTTTTTCTCCCAATCTTGACACACAATACTACTTTTCATAGTAAATATAATCTCTCCTCCAATCCCAAACATTTGTTTGCTACATTCAACACTCTTTTCTGCCCACTCCCCACTCTTCCTATCTCACAGCTGAAGACTTTGCCAACCACTTTTCAAATAAAACTGCAAAGTGAGAGGGTCACTTCTCTATATTAAATCTGCAGGGTCACTCTGTTGCTTTCCATAAAGTTGACCATCATCTTCTTAACCACATTTTCCACTACTTTGATATCTGTAACACAGCTCTCTCGTGTTACACATCTTATCTAGAAAATCAAACATTTAGTGTCTCATTCTCTGGCACCTCGTCTTCGCCTCACCCTCTGACTGTTGGTTTACCCAAAGATTCAGCCCTTTAGCCCCCTCCTCTTCTCCATCTATGCATACTCCCTTGCTACCATAATAACAAACTTTTGGATTTCAGTTTCATCTACATGCAGATGACATACAAATATACCTCTCAGCACCAGATCTATCCCCATCTCTTCTAGTACAAGTGGCCAACTGCCTCTCAAGAATATCTTCCTTAATGTTCGCCTATCAATTCAAACTCAACATGTAAAAGACTGAACTTTTAATCTTCCCACCCTTTACTACAGCTTCCACGTCTCAACCATCCTGCACTGTTGACAATGCTATTATAAACCCCGCCTCTTAGGTCAGTTCGATTAGATCATCCACTCTCCTTCACACACTATCAATAATCAAGTCATGTCATCTTCATAACTAAAATTGTAATTTCTTCTTTCATCATATCTCACCTACACTACTGCAACATGCTCCTTGCTGGCCTCCCCATCACCCGTCTGTCTCCACTCCAATTCATAATGAATGCCTCTGCTAGACTCATCGACCATACTCAACGCTCAGTTACTGCAGCACCTCTCCATCAGTCACTCCACCGGCTTCCCATAGCCTCCAAAATAAAATTAGAAAAACCTGACCCCAACATACAAAACCCATAACAACAGTGCACCCCCTTATTTCTCTCCCCTCATCTCAAATACTCCCAACCACCCTCTGCTCTGCTAATAACCTTCTTCTATCCTCCTATCTTGTCACCTCTTCTCACTCCTGCCTTTAGGACTTTTCTCGAACTCGCCTTACTCTGTGGAACTCTTTGTCTTGGTCCTCTAGACTTTCTTCCTGAATCAAAACCTTCAAAACTCACTAATAACACATCTGTTTAAAGAAGCTTATTACCTTCAGCCTATGCAAAACTGCAAAACATTGCTCACATACACAATCTACAGTGTAACACGCAGCCACCTCCACTTGGATCAGCCCACTGTCTTATCCACTACCATCTTACATCTGTGACCCTCTCATATAACAGCTCAAGCTTACCTCCTAGATTGTAAGCTGTGCAGAGTAGGGATCTCCCTTCTGTTTCACCAAGCTGTCTGGGGACCTATTTATTTTATATTTATTTTTCAACGTACCTGTACTTGTATTTCTATTTTCATTAGAATTTGTCTATACCTTATGTAATTTGCAATTTGTACCCACTGTACTCTATTCTACTTTACAAAATGTTGGAGCTTTATAAATAAAGATTAATAACAATAATAATTAAAATAATAGAAAAAGGACCTCAATAGAACAATACTGGTGTGTAACTCAGGAAATCCAGAACCTCACCATGAGTTTTGTATTATACCAATACAAATCAGAGATAAGAGAAGGAAAATACAGGAATCAAAACAATAGAGAATGCTGAAAATACCCCATGTGTCTCCCACCAAAGGCATACAGTTGAGGCATTTAATAGTATATCCCAACATTACATATTCTCTGACGTATACTGCAAGGATGGAGTCACCAGTGGGGAAAACCTTTTTATTGTCACTTGGCTTTTTGGCTTCCTCAAAGTACTGGGTGTATCTGTTGTTACCCTCCTGGGCTAGTTTCCAACAGCTAGTACTATACATCAAAAATGGTGTCATGAAACAAGTGTATACATGTTCACATTAGCCATCAAGCACTAGGTTTCTCAAGGTTATGCAGCCCGGAAACTCACATTTTAATCTTATTTCCGTGTACGCTGAATAGCTCAAGCCTAGAGTCAGTAGCCACAGCCCTCCATATATAAAAAGACCTTAGCTTCCTTGGTCCATGAGTTAACATATAATCATTACATCAAAATGTAAAACAGTATTGTTACTGTTCCAGGTTTGGTGTATAATCAGTATGCTCATCATAATTTATGGGAAATGGGTTAAAGACTCTGGGTAATATTTTTTACAAAACCAAACAAACAGAATGTCCTTTAGAGTAAACATTGGTAATTGATAACAACAACCTATACAATTTTTTATTAAGTATCTGTAGAAACGGGGAAGCCAGCAAATCCCTAATATGTACTTTTAGCCTTGGGAATGTGGAAAACTAGACATATACTCAAATCCTCATCACAGACAATGGGTCCGTAAGTCTGCTGACTTGAATCGTGCCACGGTTACAGAGTGATTAAATTAGAAAAGCCCACAACTACATGGCAGAAATCAAAAAACGTAAACCATGCTTCCATATGTAGCATTTCAGGGCAAGATCATGATCCAATCCGCAAGCCCATAACTACCGATGTAGAAACAGCCAAAAGTAAATGAGGCTGTCATTATGACGTCAGTAAAACATGGAGGTTAAACCAACATCAGTTACAGATTTGAAGTTCAAGTTGCGAACGGACTCATAATCCATAAAACATGCGATACTGAAAAATCAAAACATCTACTATTCTAGTCCATGCAATTTCAATGATATCCATTGATTGCCGGGATCGATATAAAACGAAAATTACACATACATTTTTTTATTTGTTATTGCAGATTTGTGAGCTTGAGACAATTAATTCTAATGTCTTACATCGCTTTTCCTGTATATTAAAATATAGTAGTGTGTTTATATTTGCATTTATAGTGCTACAAACAGGTGTTGCGAGTCCCTTGCCCTTGCGAGTCCTCTCTAGTACTCATAGGATTTTTGGCTACATTTGCCATTTACGGATGTGACAACAATTGTGGGCTTGAGGAATTATAGCCATTTAATAGCGATTTGCAATTGTAACATTTACAGGCTTTAAAAATCAAAATCTTAGCTTAGTCAGAGTTATGATTTTGCCAAACACAGTTGCTTTTTAATCCGTAACCGGAAAATAAATTGCGGGTAGCTAAAATGGGCTAATTTAATAGCAGTAACTTTTGGGGGATCCTTTACAGGCTTCCGTAACTACAATTTGGAAAATTTAATAGGGACAAATGTTTCTTAAAATGTTTCTTAAAAAATGCTTATGTGTTCTTTCAACAGTTTCATGTCCATATCTATGAGAAAGTTTGAGTGACAAACAAAATATATTGGATCATAGTGCAGGGGTCAAAGTTTAGTGTGAAATAAGGGATTGTATGCCTGATCATTGGTAAATATTTAATAATATATTATTATTTGTCTGACCCCACATTGTCCAGGCTGTTTTCCGTGGAATAAGGAAACACCTCATCTTGGGTTTAGTGTTTATCTTTTTGCCTACCACTGCAGGCTAAGACCTGGCCTGTGATTATATAAATTGTCATGTCTGTGCCATCATTTTCTTGAGAATGCTATTGTACTGTGTGTCAGTATTTCAGCAAATGACTGGATGATATATCCAAAGCATCCATCATCAGACCTAAAGACAGACTTCCATATCTAACCAACCCTTATAAAGATTTGAAAATATATGTAAGACTAGCGACTTGCCCGTCAAAAAATGACGGCAATAATATTGTAAGGCAGGTAATGTTGTTTGTGTGCAAAATACATTTTGTTGGTGTTTTAATATCCTTCGGCGCTCATTGCGAGCCTCTTGGTTGTTTGTGTGCTATGATCAGCATTGGTGTTTTTTTTTGTTGGTATGGCAATGAATAATTAATAAAATAAGAAATTAATATACTTTCCCTATTGTGAAGTAATATATGCAGCATTGTGTTGAAGAGCTGGCAATCTGTTTTCATGTTGCTGCAGCATTAGTGCTGTGGAGCTGCTGTGTAAGTGTCATGAATGTGTGCAGTGTGTAGTGTAATAGTGTGCGTGCGCGAGGCAAATCCGTTAGGGTAGCTGTGTACTTCCGGATTGTATAAGTTAGTGCTCTAAAATGGCGCCTAATGTGTGGTATGCGGCTGTGGCTGATTTTGCGTCCTAGTTTTCGCATGTCGTCCGACTTTTTCGGATAATCCGTAGGTGTTTGGTGGTGTTTTGCGTCTTTAGGGTCCTTTAGCCTCGTTTTCGTTTTGTTCGGCGGCCATTTTTTCTCTCGCTTAAGTGATTTTCGGGTGTCTAAACTCAGAAATGTGGACTTAAATCGAGGTGTAACTTCACTTGCAGAGGTCCTGGATGCCCCCCCTTGCTGTGGGTAAGCTTTTTATGTGTTTGTTGTGTGTATTTATTGTGTTTCTAATGTTTTTCGGGTCGCGCGGATTGCGTCCTTGTTTTCGGATCTCGTACGACTTTTTCGGAAAATCCGTAGGTGTTTGTTGGTGTTTTGCGTCTTTAGAGTGCAGTAGCCTTGTTTTCGTCTTTTTCGGCAGCCATTTTTTCTCTCGCTTAGGGGATTTTCGGGTGTCTAAACTCTTTTATTTGGAGTTAAATTGAGGTGTAACTTCAGTTTTTGAGGTCCTGGGTGCCCCCCCCTTGCTGTAGGTAAGCTTTTTATGTATTTGTTGTGTGTATTTATTGTGTTTTTCATGTTTTCATGTGCGCAGTTTTCGGACGTTTTTTGCGAGGTCATAATGGGTCGTAACGCGTCTTGTATTTTTGTTTCGTAACTCCGTACATTTTGCGAGGTCAGCAGTTGCTGGCAAGGAGTTGCTGGCAAGGAGGGCCGCAGGCTCGCTGTGCGAGCCCGCAGCATTAGCAACAGCCCACATGCTCACAACTATATATGTGATATGTTGTGGCGACTGATAATAAATAAGTGACAAGAGAGGTCAGAAACAAGTTAAGAAGGATGAATAAATGAGAGAGCAAAAGTGCAAACTATTGCAATTTGGATATTGAGTCTAGGCACTAGATTTAATAATTAGACTGGCAAGTTTCAGGAATAATACATCCTGGTAATCAGAATGAGTCAATGAGAATATTTACTGGAGGACCATTCCTCTTTAGGCACAGTTACTCCTTTCATTTGTAATGTACAGCAGAGCCATGAAAATGGAAGCAGTGTATTGACAAGTCAGTCCTTTTCAGGCAACTCATGCTGAGCAGACATGTTACAGAAAATGCTACCTACTTCAGTTGCTTTATCCCTACAGTGTACCCTACAGAGACACTGTAGGGATAAAACAACCCAAGGACCTTTGGAAGCATAAGTTAGATCCAATTACATAAAGTTATGTTTTTTTACTTTTTAAAATTCTCTGTGCCCTCCTATTGCAACATCATCCTTCTTACCTCCCCTGCTATATCAGAGTATGTCTGTGTGTGAATTGAGAGAACTGCATGATGTGAATCTCCATATCAAAGCTGTCGGCTGTATAGTGTGTACATAGTTGTTTAACCAGCATCTGTAACTTTGCCAATGATCAAATATGGTCCTCATTTAATTGGGTTCCTTCAGGATCCTCCAATATGATGTCTGGTTTGTGAGCTCCTATGTCAGTTCTCGTAATCCCAGCAATACCCTACATGCAATGCACTTTGATAGAGGAATATAGTAATACTATTCTTTCTGTCTAGGAACCACAGAAGACTAGGATTAGGGAATCACTGTCATCTACACTTCTCAATATCAGATAGACCTTAAATAATTTGCAGTAACCAGGTACTTGCAGAAACAAGTGAAAATCTTGCATTTAGAAACTTTGCTAATTTCGTTCTTGGGGATCCTGAATTTTGGTCTCCTTGCAGCATTTCACCATTAAAGCTGCAGATCCATCTGCTTTTTACACATTAACAAAGCAAAGGGAAACATATTAAACATATGCAATTTGTACCCTGCAGATAAAACTTCGTCAGTACTATCACTGGACAACCACCTGGTGGCAGCTATCATAGACTTTTTGCAAGACTGAACTTTCAGCATGAAAGCAGACCTTGAATAAGCTATGTCTGATTGGGGCAAGCAACTGCAGACTCTCACAGTAACATTGAAGCCTGAAGAAACACAACACATTCCGAACACCGGAAAGTTCTTATTGACCATTATCTAAAAGTATTTACAGTCTTGCCCCTCAACATTCCCATCTGAAGCTCCATGGAACCTCAGTGGAGCGCAGAGCGAGGTACAGAATCCTATAAATAAAGCATCTATGCTCTTGGTAGCAGATTCTGTACATAGTGAGAAGTACATTATTCATCTAGTAATAGTGCCTCATCAACTGCACACACAGCTTAGTAGCCTCATATCAGTTGCTACATAACAGCCATATAGAAATCAAATATTAAGTCATCAGGATGATGACCCCAGGCTGGGGCTCTGAGAAGCTACTTAATCTCCTTGTGTTTAAACCAGAAAGGAGGGACATTGGCTAAAATATAAAGTGGAATGATAGTTCCATAATGAAGCTTCTGGCAACAACAAAACCTCTGTCTATCTCATAAGTGTTCTTAGTTCACCGAACAATCTACGACTGTGAAGGATTATTTTGCTTTATCAACTGCGTTGTTAAATCATCTATGCTTTCTAGAGGTGACCCTATGGCCTGCATCTAGTTTATGTGCTTTACATAACTGATATTAATACATAACAATATAACAATAAAACCTGAGAAAGAATGTGGAAAGATCACAAAAGTTCCTGTGCCAGAAAACCCAACTCCACGCGATGTCCAGTATATTTAGTGTTAAAGAATGTCATCATCTTTATTTGAAATGTTTTTCTCCCCTGGAAATTATGTCTGAGTATTTTGATTTTCAGGTTTTTGATGGAGTGATCATAATTGGTAAATTGTGTACAACTGGGGTACAACTGTTTTCATTGTGTTTTTAATAGAATATCTGTGTAGATTAATCCTCAGATGCAATTTTTACATGGTTTCGCCAATTATTATTTTTTTTCACCTAAGGCATATTGTATTATGTAAACCACATTGGAGGATATGTATGAATATAACCCTCTGATGTTATTATGTGTGGCTGTGTCATCTTTACAGATGTGCTGACAGCTTACAAGTTTATAAAGAGTTCTCATTTTCTCTGGTTGCCTGTTCCTTGGCCACTCTTCTGCTGACCAATATTTGTTTAAGTTTTGATGGCTGTCTAAATGCATGAATGGGAGGCTTAGGGAATACGTTCTGCATTCTCTGTTAGTAGTGGCTGTAAATCTTTTATTATGTTGTGTATTTGTTCTAGAGCCTGATGGTTTGTGGTCACTAGAGGTCTACATGAAGTCGTTTCTTTGGTTTTGTACTGTAACGGATGTCCACAAGGTGTTTTCAGAGCAAAGGTTATTTTCTGTGAAATTACACAGTGCTTGTAACCCTTCTGGCTGAAAGATTCAGACACAGTGTTATTTAGTGCTTGTCACAGTCCCAAGTGTTTGAGTATATGTGGTGGTATGTAATGACTTGGCTATGGATGATAGCTTGGATAGTGTGGGAGAGATGGAAATTGGAGCTGTGAATGTACCTGCATCTATCCGTTGTGTAAACATTATCAAACTCACATTGTCATACAGATTGTATTGACGCTGATGTATCTCTAATGTACAGTGGATATAAAAAGTCTACACACCCCTGTTAAAATGTCAGGTTTCTGTGCTGTAAAATAAAAAAATTAGACAAAGATAAATCATTTCAGAACTTATTCCACCTTTAATGTGACCTATAAACTGTACAACTCAATTGAAAAACAAACTAAAATCTTTTAGGCGGAGGGAACAAAAATAAAAAATAAAAATAATGTGGTTGCATAAGTCTGCACACCCTCTTATAACTGGGGATGTAGCTGTGTTCAGAATTAAGCAATGACATTCCAAATCATGTTAAATAGGAGTCAGCATACACCGGCCATCATTTAAAGTGCCTCTGATTAACCCCAAATAAAGTTCAGCTGCTCTAGTTGGTCTTTCCTGAAATGTTCTTGGTCACATCCTACAGCAAAAGCCATGATCCACAGAGAGCTTCCAAAGCATCAGAGGGATCTCATTGTTAAAAGGTATCAGTCAGGAGAAGGGTACAAAAGAATTTCCAAGGCATTAGATATACCATGGAGCACAGTGAAGACAGTCATCATCAAGTGGAGAAAATATGGCACAACAGTGACATTACCAAGAACTGGAGCTCCCTCCAAAATTGATGAAAAGACAAGAAGAAAACTGGTCTGGGAGGCTACCAAGATGCCTACAGCAACATTAAAGAAGCTGCAGTAATATCTGGCAAGTACTGGCTGTGTGGTACATGTGACAACAATCTCCCATATTCTTCATATGTCTGGGCTATGGGGTGGGGTGGCAAGACGAAAGCCTTTTCTTACGAAGAAAAACATCCAAGCCAGGCTACATTTTGCAAAAACACATCTGAAGTCTCCCAAAAGCATGGGGGGAAAGGTGTTATGGTCTGATGAAACCAAGGTTGAACTTTTTGGCCATAATTCTAAAAGATATGTTTGGTGCAAAAACAACACTGCACATCACCAAAAGAACACCATACCCACAGTGAAGCATGGTGGTGGCAGCATCATGCTTTGGGGCTGTTTTTCTTCAGCTGGAACTGGGGCCTTAGTTAAGATAGAAGGAATTATGAACAGTCAATACCAGTTAATATTGGCACAAAACCTTCAGGCTTCTGATAGAAAGCTGAACATGAAGAGGAACTTCATCTTTCAGCATGACAATGACCCAAAGCATACATCAAATTCAACAAAGGAATGGCTTCACCCGAAGAAGATTAAAGTTTTGGAATGGCCCAGCCAGAGACCTGAATCCGATTGAAAATCTGTGGGGTTATCTGAAGAGGGCTGTGCACAGGAGATGCCCTTGCAATCTGACAGATTTTGAGTGTTTTTGCAAAGAAGAGTGGTCAAATCTTGCCAAGTCAAAATGTGCCATGCTGATAGATTCATACCCAAAAAGACTGAGTGCTGTAATAAAATCAAAAGGTGCTTCAACAAAGTATTAGTTTAAGGGTGTGCATACTTATGCAACCATATTATTTTATTTTTATATTTTTTCTTCCCTCTACCTAAAAGATTTCAGTTTGTTTTTCAATTGAGTTGTACAGTTTATAGGTCACATTAAAAGGTGGAAAAAGTTCTGAAATGATTTATCTTTGTCTAATTTTTTTACAGCACTGAAACCTGACATTTTAACAGGGGTGTGTAGACTTTTTATATCCACTGTATATACATAATATATTGCCTAGGAACTGGATTTATAGTGTATAACTTCATAGCCTACACTACATAATTAATTACAACATTAATTATTTGCTTGGGTAGCAAAACTGTCCTTGGATTGGTAGTCATTTCATTGTGAATAAATATGGCAAAAAGGATTGTACAAATGTAAATCTGATCAAAAAATAAAAGGATAAATGGCCCAAAAGAGTGGGCAAATCTTGCCAAGTCAAAATGTGCCATGGTGATAGACTCAAACCCAAAAAGACTGAGTGCTGCAATAAAATCAAAAGATGCTTCAACAAAGTATTAGTTTAAGGGTGTGCATACTTATGCAACCATATTATTTTATTTTTATATTTTTTCCTCCCTCTACCTAAAAGATTTCAGTTTTTTTTTCAGTTGAGTTGTACAGTTTATAGGTCACATTAAAGGAGAAAAAAGTTCTGAAATTTTTTTCTTTGTCTAATTTTTTTACAGCACAGAAACCTGACATTTTAACAGGTGTAGACTTTTTATATCCACTGTATGAATGTTCTTTTGATGTATTATGCACCCAGTACTTCTTTAATAGAAAATAAATGAAAACAAGACACTGCCACATATGAATCATGTCTTGGTTCATCTTCAGTTACCTAAATATTTTGTCTATGTTTTGCTTTGAAGCCACAGAGTAGAGAATGGTTTATGACCAGGTCTACTTATAATGCTGGTGTTTGCTAGGCTGGAATTGGGCCCATAGGACAGAGGTTGAGATTACAAACCAGCTTTCAAACTGGTATATACAGTAGGTCCGGTTGGCTGAAGGGTTATTGAGGTAATTTCCAAGTCATGGTGCAGGCACCAAATATCATTGTAGAAGTCACATTTGAAGAATCAAGGAATGGAGGAAAACGGAGACAAGAAGCAAAAGGATGAGGCAGGCCAAGGTCAAAGGGATGACACGTGTATCATTGCAAGGGCAACATGGAATCAGATAGATACCTCTTTTGTCTAGCTATTAACTCTTTGTTAGCGGATGTACTTCACTTTGGGGTGACAGATAGTAATTCCAGGAATCATTTGGATAGGTAGAACAAACATCACACCAGCCCCCTTCAGGAAAATAAAGGATTGGAATTAAAGGGTAAATATACATAAAAGTAGCAAAAAAGAACAGAGCATGAAGGTTGGATAACTTAATCCAAGAACATCCCTCAGGTACATAGCTCTTGCATTGAATCAAGTAAGAAGATATAATTTGCAACTAGAATCCAGAATATGCTCCATTTCATATGCAAGCCATCCACAAGAACAGAACAGGTGGCTGATGAGAGGACACAAATGCAGTTCCAAACCCAGGGCTTCTAGAGAGATGTATCCTGGATATGCCTGTCAGCTGCTAGGAATCCAGAGAATCAAGAAGAGGCTGGGAAAATGGTGGAGTGATATCAATGGACACAGAAAAAAACAGAGACTTCCTGGTGGACTATTTTTCATAATTATTGGGTGACTTCAGCTAATTCAATCCATTCAGCAGGAAGCCGTAGCAGCAGAGCTATTGCTCCATTGGCGGACTCATTCTTTGGTCTGACCATTTGTCTCTGGATGGTAGGGCAAGGTATACTGTAAATGTATACCTAGCTCATCACAGGAAGTTTTGCAGAATCGGGCCACAAGCCAAAATATCTAAAAGAACTAATTCAGGCTAATTCAGGTGCAGTTGGAAATTTCTTAGGGGCATCATACTCTTGGACTTGGGCAAGTCAACCACAAGATCCATGGTTGCATGTTACCATGGTCTCTACAGTGCATGCAATGGCATTAGGAGGCTTTTGCCAGGGTGTCTTTTCTGGGGGCATATGGTACACATTGGAACAAATTCCTGTACATCATTGTGCATACCTGGGCACCAGATGGTTCTGGATAGGAGTTCTTGTGCCTTGTATACCACTGAGTAATCTGCTAAGCACAATTGAAATGTCACCGGAGACAGGATACTTGCCATTCAAGATGGACATACAGACTTTAAACAGGATGCTGTACTCCATCAGGTATATCTTTTGGCCACCCCATATAAATTGTACAGTGTGACTAGGCAGGGCAGATATGAAACAGTTAGAACATATACAGCCTTATTAAATTGCGATTCAGTAAATTTAAAAGGGCTCTATTTAAGCACATAGCATATTTTTTTTCCAGGAGATTTTAGTTAGTGATCTTCTATCCAAAAGCAAGGGTTCACTAAATAAATAAAATATGCTATGTGCTTAAATAGAGCCCTTTTAAATTTACCAAATCACAATTTAATAAGGATGATAGTCTTTGTGCTATTTTCCTGGCTGCCTCACATATCATAGACCTGCCATGAGGGAACATGCTCCTTGCTTTTCCTAGAGCCAGGACTGTAAGAGATGTGAAATCAAGTCTCAGAAAGAAGAGTGCCTATCTGGTCAGAAGATGATTTTCACTTTTGCTAGGTAGGCAAGACTTTTATTGAAAGGAATGGTATAGGGGGAAACAACCTCCTCCAGCTAACGTATTCCCTCTTCAGATACATACTTGATGGCCAGGAGCTCCTTCTCTGCTTCATAATAATTTGTTTCAGCTGAGTCCAACTGCCTGAATAGTCCATTCTCATGCATCAGTTAAAGCCATAAAGGGGGCTATATCCTTAAAAAAAAATCCTGATAAATGTCCTAAACAAAAGTTGGTCAATCCAATGAATCTTATGCCTCTCAAGGAGGTAGGTAGTGGCAAGGATAGAGCAGCTGAGACTGTGGCTGGATCCATCTCTAGTCTGTGAGACTTGGCTATATAGCTAAGGAATGTTATACAGGGTTTATGGAGCAAACTCTTTCCTTTGCAATGTTTGCAAAGCCTCTGAAGTACTTGAGGTATGTGATCATGATGACATGAGGGGAAACACGGAATAGATGAGGATATTGTTTAGGTAGACCATAACCCATTTATTGATCATGTTCAAGAATACTTTGTTCACAAATGAGTGGAACATTGTAGTTGTTTTTCGCAGGCCAAAGAGCACTTCGGGAACTGGGCCACAGGGCAGTATTCCAACATGATAACGACCCCAAACACACCTCCAAGATGACCACTGCCTTGCTAAAGAAGCTTAAGGTAAAGGTGATGATATGGCCAAGCATGTCACCAGACCTAAACCCTATTGAGCATCTGTGGGGCATCCTCAAACGGAAGGTAGGAGAGTGCATGGTCTCTAACATTCACCAGCTCTGTGATGTCATTATGGAGGAGTGGAAGAGGACTCCAGTGGCAACCTGTGAAGCTCTGGTGAACTCCATACCAATGAGGGTTAAGGTAGTGCTGAAAAATAATGGTGGCCACAGAAAATATTGACACTTTGGGCCCAATTTGGACATTTCCACTTAGGGGTGTACTCACTTTTGTTGCCAACGATTTAGACATTAATGACTGTGTGTTGAGTTATTTTGAGAGAACAACAAATTTACACTGTTATACAGGCTGTACACTTACTACTTACATTAAAGGAGAGTGTAATTTCTTCAGTGTTGTCACATGAAAAGATATTATATCATATTTACAAAAATGTGAGGGGTGTACTCACTTTTGTCAGATGCTGTATATATATATATATAGGCCCCTGGGTAGGCCAAGCCCCCGCTGGTCCATCCATGCCCTGTAGTTAGATGGCTCCTGTGTTTCATAAGTAACTGACAGGTAATGGGGTGCAGCTGATCCATGTAGAATGAGACCTTTAAGATCTTACTGAGATCACACCAACATGCCAGTTGTTGTGCTATCTTGCTGCAAGTCTTTGGTTTGCTTGTTTCACTGCTACAGCTGCTGTATCCTACACTGGTGCTACTACAGTTTGGCAGGAATTCTGCCTGCACCATCTACTCTGCTCAACTTCCGACATTCAACTATACCTTCAGTTGCCAATCTGCCCTGATAACCTCTATTCCCTGTCTCTGCTGCTGCAATAACTGTCTGCTGCATTGTCAGTCTGTTTCTAAGCCTGCCTGTCTCTTAGCTGATAGCTACAGCGCTTGTCTGGGTTTCTGCTATTTTTTTCCAGCACATGGAATGATCCAAGTACTGGACTTTTTGATTTAAAGCTA
Organism: Discoglossus pictus; assembly: GCA_027410445.1. Classification (NCBI taxonomy): domain Eukaryota; kingdom Metazoa; phylum Chordata; class Amphibia; order Anura; family Alytidae; genus Discoglossus; species Discoglossus pictus. The sequence goes on along the minus strand of CM050163.1, from coordinate 399,763,261 downwards.
TACACTGAAGTGTCTGAATTTCTGATCCACAATCCACGTACCTGGTTCCTGACAATATACACATATATATATACTGTATATATATATAGATAGATAGATACATATAGTTTCCTGAGAACTTTGGATTATAAACCTTCTGAGTCTTCCTCCAGCCTGCATGCTCATCTTACTTCCTTCCTAGTCATGATGCTGTTATGATGCATTTTCATTTTTCTCTCATTGCGTTTGCTTCACCTTGTGAGCCTGTTTCCCTCTGCCCTCCTTCCTCACTTTCTCCCTGTGATCCTGCCTTCTTGGTGTCTCTGGTGGTGTCTCCCTCTTCCTCCTCCATGTTTTATCCTCCTTCCTCTACGCTGTCCCTCTTATTTCTCTTCTCACATCGCTCTTTGTTGTCCAGCTGGGCATTCACCTCTCTTCCTCTTCTGCGCTAGTTATATTACTTCGCACTTCCCATTTATCACAATAGTCTGAATATCCCTTTATACTCCCCTCCAGGATTGAAACTCCATCTCCTTATCATTATCTCTCCATTGATCCCTTACCTAGTTTACGCTGCAGCATCTTCTATAATTACTATAATCATACTTGGTTTATCTGGCATTTTCTATATATCTAGCCCAACCAATTATATGCATTGAGCCCTGATGCTTTATAGCTCACTATTCTTCCGCACTAAGTCACTCCTCTTCAACTAACTGTCACTTTGCCTTCTCATAATTATAGAACTCTGCCTCCATGTAGGGCAGATGCAAAGGCAATTTTTTTTATCTATTCAATTAAAATATTCATGACCTAAATCCGTTACCTAGGCCATATTTCATTACCAAACTCACAGCCAGTACTTGCGGTCTATATTAGATTGCTCAAACCTTTAAATCTTATTTGTCCCACAAGACATTGCGTTGTCACATCAGATAGGTATGCTCCAAGTACTAGACAGCTACCAGTCAAACCATCGATGATCAAATTTTCCTTTTAGTTGCTATATGGTAAATGATTGTTGTGAGGTTAAACCTTAACAATAAACCAAGCTACTTTAAATGTCCCGCACTGACCGTGGTCTAATCACTTTCCCCCTCATCACTGTCCATATCTAATCCTGTTGTCACGGCCCCCACAGAGCTATTACTAACCATTTATTCATCATGGATCTCAAACAAGATCCTTTCAGTCACTCTTTCCAAAAATGTTCATAAGTTGCCCAGTTGCTCTATCTCTCGCCAAATATCAGTATCATCAGATCATTCAAAGTCGCTATAAATGACGGCATGGCTCTCCAGGTCACGTAAACAGACATAAGGCTCTAGAGTTTTACCAATCATCAAACTACGTATATACTAACTTATCGTTTCCTTTCAGACATTTTCCATTTACCTTTCCATTCAACTCCCTCTCATACAAGAGCTTCTACTATGGCTGGTAGCCAGTCGTCTTTATGCTTCTGGCCCGATCCATGGCTTATCCAGGAGCATAATGATCATGGGTTTCCATAGCAGGCCTCAGCAAGAAAGATGGAGCTGTATAGGCTCCTCCACACTGGAAGATATAATCTGCTTCCTGTCCAAAATTAACCTACTGAGTAGATGAATCAAATGCAATGGATGCTTACTGACATAGCTTCATATATTTACATATGATCTGCTTAGAAAATCCTACAACTTCTGCTGCTGCTGTGTCTCTACCTAATCCTCACCTAGGACCAGTTGAGCAACCAACAACTCTCCCTACAATCATGCCAGCTCATTTAATTCCGTTAGATCTAGGAGGGATATCATTGAGGGAAACATTGTGTCTCTCCTCATCTTGTCACACAAAGTCTCGGATAACAAAACAATATCCCTGTGTGATTGTTAAAACGAAAGGTCAGCAACTCAATTTCAAATGATCGGTACCAAAATTCATCTTAGGCTTCAGTATGTATCAATATGTCCTCTTCTCTGCCTTCCCCCATCAAAGACAGGAATTTGACAACTATTTATATGTAATTGTGCATCTGGTGTACAGATATGGTGGCTTTGTCTACTTGAATTACCATCTCCTGTTTTCCTCTAAAGCAGCTGCTGCGGTGAGCAAATTCAACTACCCATTCAATTGGACACGGACCCCTTTTCCAGTTCTTGGCCCATTGAGCCACCATAATGGCCTATTGTTCACAGGTGCCAAAGGTGCCAGACAGGATGCCAGGATGCCAGACTATTAGACACCATGTGGAGTCACTCTCCTGTGTTTGTCTGCCACTCCCTGTCATTGCTGTGTTGTATATACCCCCCCCCCCCGTATCAAACCCCTATAAATATTGTTGAAAAATAAACCAGTTGACGGCTGAGACATATAGAAATGGTATGCTCTCTTATTTGCCCTGGTGGCTGCGATACTGATCCTATCTTCACCCTGCAAGTAACTTGTCCTTGTCACTACCACAGCAAGGTTACTGAGACTCCTGGAAGTGCAGATTCCTGATGGAGAGACCCTGACCTATACCAAAGCCGCATATCAGGGTACTGGTGAAGATTTCCAAGAACCCAACGATCCTTGTGGGTAGTTAACCTGTAGTCTATAGCAGGTGGCCCTGGATTGTCATGAAGCTGTTTGTCCGCATTGTCAATCACATCTCCATACCTCCAAATCCTGCTTTATCATTGTACCACAACCTCATTAATCCAGCCCATATCATTGCTGCTCCATAGGCTCGCCCATAGAAGGATCATCTTGGCAGGCAAGTGCATTATCTTTGGACATCTCCCCATATGTAATAGTTTTAATACAAAGGGGTGTAATGTTAGAGGATGCTGCGTTTTGAAGTGTGTGCAATATGTTGTAATGCTAATGCAAAGACCAAATGCCCCACTATAATGCACTGAAAATGACTATTCACCTGCCAAGACATTCCAAATATGTATCCTTTCACCCTTCACAGCATCTAGTTCGATTTCTGATCATTTGGTTTTCCAGTGTGTTCGACACTGAGGTCTCCACATTGCTTCAGGATTCATTTTGATAGCAAAAATCTACTTACAGCTGCAAAAGGAGCCTGAGGTAGTGGGAAAACTCCTCACATCAGAGGTTCAAAACAAACTACCTACTTGGACCAATCAAGGCCCCTGCATTCCACATATGGAGAATCATCCAATAGGAATCACAACTAGGAAATATTAACTTAATGACTAGTCATCAACCTATCATCACCAAGTGTAAATTCCCTAATTCCTTCAGAAGAATATTCATTGTAATATTCCTGTGTAGATGACCATTTTTCCTTCATCTTCAGATTGGGGTTGCGCTGCTGCCTATCCAAGTCAGATATTAATTATGTTTTCAAGCAGCTGTCCATAGACCCTGATCTCTGGCACCTACATAATGTCAAAAGTAAGGATGCACACTATTTAGCCATCCGGCTCATGTTTGGGTGGAAAAGCAGTCCCAAACTATTTGCTACCTTTGCTGAATCCTTATGCTGGATATATTCCTGAATAAAAAAAAGAGATGCCCAATTGTCATCAATTATCCAGACAACTAAATTACTCAATTCCCAACGTCTAAGAAAATCCATCATATTATTTAACAAGCTCCTCATTCCTTATGCTCTTGACAAAACAGAAGGATCTTCCCATACTATCGAATATCTGGGTATCCTGTTAGACTGAAATAATGGAGGCTAGGCTTGGCACTTGGGTACATTCATTTTGCTACCAAAATACTTCCAGAAGGTTGATCGTTCACAAGCAATCTACTAGCCCATATGACCAACCCATCCAATCAGCAGACCATGGTAACGCTTAGCGATCGCTCTGTCACAGATCTCATTCTCTGAGTCCACATTCCTCCACTTATGAAACAGCTGGTCTTTCTTTCTGACCAGACCATCCACGTCTTCACCATTCCTTCTCTTCAGATTCCCATTTCAAAGTATTAAATGAGATAATATCATCCTATTGGCCTTCCCACTTTGGAATTAATACTACACCAGACATGTATTTCCAGTGTTAATTGCTGCTCACACCTGGGTAGCAAAGTGGAGTAATTTTGCAGTCAGATTAATTTCCACTAACAAAGTATCATGCATTATCATATCCAAACTCAAATCCTCAGACCCTACAATGATATCCCTACTAAAAGATCTCAGTTCACGTATACACAATATCTTTGTATTTCCCTATGTTCAGCAAATTATACCTCATTCTGATGTCTTATTCCCCCAGGATTTCTCATCGGGTCCACAGGGATACATAGTACTACAACCTAAATCTCTATAACCTTAAATCCTAATCTAGAACCTCTTCTATTACAAGCCTGCAAAACCATGGCAGGAGGACTGACCCATGACATAAAAAGACCTATAACAGAGCTTGGGAATTGTTCCATTTATTTACTGCAAACTTTTAGATTGTAAGTTTTTAATCTTGCATGGTGCTTTAGGGAAGGGACTATGGACACTGGATTCTAAGCTCAAAGTCAAAGCTCTCAATCCTTTGCAATGTGTCAAAATTATTTTTGCCTTGAATTTAACCCATGCATAGTGATACAGAATAAGTTGTTGGGTTACAAGAAAACAGTAATAATAACAACAACAACAATTATTATAATAATAATAATAATAATAATAATAACAACAACAAAATTAGACTACCAATTACACTTCCTATCTTTTTGGCCTTCACAGTCAAATGTAATACATTAATCTGAAAGCCATAAAGACATATCTAAACAGTTTTTTATTTCATTTGTCCCAGTCTCACTATCTAAAAAAATCATTCCTTTAGCCCCACCAACCAAATTCTTCTTGAAAGGCCTTATTTGCAATACCCTAACTCCAAAACCTACTATCAGTCGATAGCAACATTTTTAAACAGTTGCATTCCTTGGCCCTCATTCAATTGCGATTTGGCCAATTGAATAGGGCTCTATATAAGCACATAGCATATTTTTTTACAAGAAGTTTTTAGTTAGTAAACATCTATCCAAAACCAAGGTCTTCACTAACTAAAAACTTCTTTAAAAAAATATGCTATGTGCTTATTTAGAGCCCTATTCGATTGGCCAAATCGCAATTAAAATGAGGCCCCTTGTCAGTAACACATTTGGGTCCAGCACCTACTTGTCTATTCTTACTGCGGTCAAGATGGCCTTTAACAGATTTCTCAGGCCTAGCAAATTCACCATTTTGCAAATGAGACATGCCATGTGACTAAACAGGTTATCACATTTCTTCAGGACCATTGCCTACTTAATATCCATTCAACTAAAACCCCGCCATATACCTATTTCCATTACTTTGTGTCTCATTACAAACTAAAACCCAGTATCATCTCAGTATTTCAAGTCAACCCCTCTATAGCACCACATTTATTTATTTATTACTAGCAACTTGCCCGTCAAAAATGACGGCAATAAAATGTGAATCCTGGCAATGCTGTTTGCCACACAATGTGATCCTCTCCCCCTCTACTTTACTGGCCTCACGATGAACGCCTTCGGTGCTCATTGCGAGTCTCTCCCTCTGTCTACTTCCTCCCTTGTGTCTCATTTCCCCCCTCCTCTCCCTCCCTTGTGTCTCCTTTCCCCCTCCTCTCCCTCCCTTGTGTCTCCTTTCCCCCCTGTGTTTTTACCCCCTCTCCCCCTGTGTCTTTTCCCCCTGATCCCCCTGTGTAGCTTTCCCCACCTCTTCCTCTCCTGTGTCTCTTTTCCCCCCTGTGTCTCTTTCTCCCATGTCTCTTCCCCCCTGTGTCTCTTCCCCCCTCTCTCATGCCTGTTCCCCCCATTTCCCTCCCCTGTGTCTCTTCCCCCTCCTCTCCCTCCCCTGGGTGTCTAACCCCCTCCTCTCCCACCACTGTGTGCCTCCCCCCTCCCCTGTGTCTATTCCCCCCTCCTCTCCCTCCCGTGTATCTCCCCCTCCTCCTGTGTCTCTTCCCCCTCCTCTCACTCCCCTGTGTCTCTCCCCCCTCTCACTCCTTTTTGTCTCTCCCCCTCGCACTCCCCTGTGGCTCCCCCCCTCCTTTCACTCCCCTGTTTCTCCCCCCTCCTCTGTGTCTTTCCCCCTCTTCCCTGTGTATCTAACCCCCTCCTCTGCCTCCCCTGTGTCTCTCCCCCTCCTCTCCCCCCCTGTATCTCCCCCTTCCTCTCACTCCCCTGTGTCTCTCCCCCCTCCTCTCCCTCCCCTGTGTCTCTCCCCATCCTCTCACTCCCCTGTGTCTCTTCCCCCCTCCTCTCGCTCCCCTGTGTCTTTTCCCACCTCCTCTCACTCCCCTTTTTCTCCCCCCTCCTCTGTGTCTCTCCCCCTCTCATTACCCTGTAAATCTCCCCCTCCTCTGTGTCTCTCCCCCGGGGTCTGTGTGTCCACCCCCTCCTCTCCCACCCCGTGTATCTCCCCCTCCCCTGTGTCTCTTCCCACCTCCTCTCCCTTCCCTGTGTCTCTCGCCCTCACTCCTTTGTGTCTCTCCCCCTCATCTCACTCCCCTGTGTCTCTCCCCCCTCCCCTGTGTGTCTACCCCCTCCTCTCCCTCCCCTGTGTCTCCCCCCCTCCCCTGTGTGTCTACCCCTCCTCTCCCAACACTGTGTCTCTCCCCCTCCTCTCACTACCCTGTGTCTCTCCCCCTCCTCTCACTCCCCTGTGTCTCTTCCCCCTCCCTTGTGTCTCTTCCTCACCTCTCCCTCCCCTGTGTCTCCTCCCTCCCCTGTGTGTCTACCCCTCCTCTCCCAACACTGTGTCTCTCCCCCTCCTCTCACTACCCTGTATCTCTCCCCCTCCTCCCCCTCCCCTGTGTCTCTTTCCCCTCCTCTGTATCTCTTCTCACGTGTCTCTTTCCCCCTCCCCTGTGTCTCTTTCCCCATCCCTCCCTGTGTCACTTACCCCCTCTCCCTCCCTGTGTCTCTTACCCCCTCTCCCTCCTGTGTCTTTCCCCCTCCCCATGCATCTCTTTCCTCCCTCCCGTGTCTCTTTCCCTCTCCCCTGTGTCTCTTTCCCCATCCCTCCCTGTGTCACTTACCCCCTCTCCCTCCCTGTGTCTCTTCCCCCTCCCATGTGTCTCTTTCCCCTCCTCTGTGTTTCTTCTCCTCTCGTGTCTCTTTCCCCCTCCCCTGTGTCTCTTTCCCCATCCCTCCCTGTGTCACTTACCCCCTCTACCTCCCTGTGTCTCTTACCCCCTCTCCCTCCTCTGTGTCTATTCTCCCTCCCCTGTGTCTCTTTCCTCCCTCCCGTGTCTCTTTCCCCCTCCCCTGTGTCTCTTCCCCTCCCTTGTGTCTCTTCCCCACCTCTCCCTCCCCTGTGTCTCTTCCCCCTCTCCCTCCCATGTGTCTCTTCCCCTCACTGTGTCTGTTCCCCCCTCCCCTGTGTCTGTTCCCACTCCCCTGTGTCTCTTTCCCCCTCCCCTGTGTCTGTTCCCCTCTCCTGTGTCTCTTTCCCCCTCCCCTGTGTCTCTTCCCCCTCCCTTGTGTCTCTTCCCCACCTCTCCCTCCCATTGTCTCTTCCCCTCATGTGTCTCTTACCCCCTCTCCCTCCTCTTTGTCTTTTCCCCTATCCCTCCTATGTCTTTTCCCCCTATCCCTCCTATGTCTTTTTCCCCTCCTCTGTGTCTCTTTCCACCCTCCCCTGTGTCTCTTCCCCCTCCCTTGTGTCTCTTTCCCCTCCTCTGTGTCTCTTCTCGTGTGTCTCTTTCCCCCTCCCCTGTGTCTCTTTCCCATCCCTCCCTGTGTCACTTACCCCCTCTCCCTCCCTGTGTCTCTTGCCCCCTCTCCCTCCTCTGTAACTTTTCCCCCTCCCCTGTGTCTCTTTCCTCCCTTCTGTGTCTCTTTCCTCCCTCCCGTGTCTCTTTCCCCCTCCCCTGTGTCTCTTCCCCCTCTCCTTCCCATGTGTTTCTTCCCTACCTCTCCCTCCCCTGTGTCTGTTCCCCCTCTCCTGTGTCTCTTTCCCCCTCCCCTGTGTCTATTTCCCCTCCCTTGTGTCTCTTCCCCACCTCTCCCTCCCATTGTCTCTTCTCCTCATGTGTCTCTTCCCCCTCCCATGTGTCTCTTTCCCCTCCTCTGTGTCTCTTCTCGTGTGTCGCTTTCCCCCTCCCCTGTGTCTCTTTCCCCATCCCTCCATGTGTCACTTACCCCCTCTCCCTCCCTGTGTCTCTTCCCCCTCCCATGTGTCTCTCTCCCCTCCTCTGTGTCTCTTCTTGCGTGTCTCTTTCCCCCTCCACTGTGTCTCTTTCCCCATCCCTCCATGTGTCACTTACCCCCTCTCCCTCCCCAGTGTCTCTTACACCCTCTCCCTCCCCTGTGTCTTTTCTCCCTCCCCTGTGTCTCTTTCCTCCCTCCCATGTCTCTTTCCCCCTCCCCTGTGTCTCTTTCCCCCTCCCCTGTGTCTCTTTCCCCCTCCCCTGTGTCTCTCGTCCCTCCCTTGTGTCTCTTCCACACCTCTCCCTCCCCTGTGTCTCTTCCCCACTCTCCCTCCCATGTGTCTCTTCCCCTCACGGTGTCTGTTCCTCCCTCCCCTGTGTCTGTTCCCCCTCCCCTGTGTCTCTTTCCCCCTCCCCTGTGTCTCTTCCCCCTCTCCTTCCCATGTGTTTCTTCCCTACCTCTCCCTCCCCTGTGTCTGTTCCCCCTCTCCTGTGTCTCTTCCCCCCTCTCCTGTGTCTCTTCCCCCTCCCTTGTGTCTCTTCCCCACCTCTCCCTCCCATTGTCTCTTCCCCTCATGTGTCTCTTTCCCCCTCTCCCTCCTCTTTGTCTTTTCCTCCTATCCCTCCCATGACTTTTCCCCCTCCCCTGTGTCTCTTTCCTCCCTCCCGTGTCTCTTCCCCCTCCCCTGTGTCTCTTCCCCTCCCTTGTGTTTCTTTCCCCACCCCTGTGTCTCTTCCCCCTCCCATGTGTCTCTTTACCCTCCTCTGTGTCTCTTTCCCCCTCCCCTGTGTCTCTTTCACCCATCCCTCCCTGTGCCACTTACCCCCTCTCCCTCCCTGTGTCTCTTACCCCCTCGCCCTCCTCTGTGTCTTTTCCCCCTCCCCTGTGTCTCTTTCCTCCCTCCTGTGTCTCTTTCCCCCTCCCCTGTGTCTCTTTCCCCCTCCCCTGTGTCTCTTCCCCCTCTCCTTCCCATGTGTTTCTTCCCTACCTCTCCCTCCCCTGTGTCTGTTCCCCCTCTCCTGTGTCTCTTTCCCCCTCCCCTGTGTCTCTTCCCTCTCCCTTGTGTCTCTTCCCCACCTCTCCCTCCCATTGTCTCTTCCCCTCATGCATCTCTTACTCCTCTCCCTCCTCTTTGTCTTTTCCCCCTATCCCTCCTATGTCTTTTTCCCCTCCCATGTCTGTTCCCCCCTCCCTGTGTCTCTTCCCCCTCTCCCTCCCATGTGTCTATTCCCCCTCCCTCCCATGTGTCTCTTTCCTCCTCCTCTGTGTCCCTTCTCCCGTGTCTTTTTCCCCCTCCCCTGTGTCTCTTTCCCCCTCCCTCCCTGTGTCACTTACCCCCTCTCCCTCCCTGTGTCTCTTACCCCCTCTCCCTACTCTGTGTCTTTTACCCCTCTCCATCCTGTGTCTTTCCCCCCCCCTCCTCTGTGTCTCTTTCCTCCCCCCGTGTTTCTTTCCCCCTCCCCTGTGTCTCTTTCCCCCTCTCCCTCCTCTGTGTCTTTTACCCCTCTCCCTCCTGTGTCTTTTCCCCCCCTCCTCTGTGTCTCTTTCCTCCCCCCGTGTTTCTTTCCCCCTCCCCTGTGTCTCTTTCCCCCTCCCCTGTGTCTCTCCCCCCTCCCTTGTGTCTCTTCCCCACCTCTCCCTCCCCTGTGTCTCTTCCCCCTCTCCCTCCCATGTGTCTCTTCCGCTCACTGTGTCTGTTCCCCCTCCCCTGTGTCTCTTTCCCCCTCCCCTGTGTCTCTTCCCCCTCTCCTTCCAATGTGTTTCTTCCCGACCTCTCCCTCCCCTGTGTCTGTTCCCCCTCCCCTGTGTCTCTTTCCCCCTCCCCTGTGTCCCTTCCCCCTCCCATGTGTATCTTTCCCCTCCTCTGTTTCTCTTCTCGTGTGTCTCTTTCCCCCTCCCCTGTGTCTCTTTCCCCCTCCCTCCCTGTGTCACTTACCCCCTCTCCCTCCCTGTGTCACTTACCCCCTCTCCCTCCTCTGTGTCTTTTCCCCCTCTCCCTCCTGTGTCTTTTCCTCCTGCCCTGTGTTTCTTTCCTCCCTCCCGTGTCTCTTTCCCCCTCCCCTGTGTCTCTTCCCCCTTCCTTGTGTCACTTCCCCAACTCCCCCTCCCCTGTGTCTCTTACCCCCTCCCCTGTGTCTCTTCCCCCCTCTCCCTCCAAAGGATCTCTTCCCCTCATGTGTCTCTTCCCCACCTCTCCCTCCCTTATGTCTGTCCCCCCCTCCCCGTGTCTCTTTCCCTCTCCCCTGTGTCTTTTTCCCCCTCCCCTGTGTCTCTCCCCCCTCCCCAGTGTCTCTTCCCCACCTCTCACTCCCCTGTGTCTGTTCCCTCCTCCCCTGTTTCTCTTCCCCCCTCTCCCTCCCATGTGTCTCTTTCCCCCTCCTTTGTGTCTCTTCCCCCCTGTGTCTCTTTCCCCCTCATCTCCCTCCCCTGTGTCTCTTCCCCACCTCTCCCTCCCCTGTGTCTATCCCCCCTCTCCCTCCTGTGTCTTCCCCCTCCCCTGTGTCTCTTCCCCTCTCCCTCATATGTGTCTCTTCCCCCTCCCTCCCATGTGTCTCTTTCCCCCTCCCCTGTGTATCTTTCCCCTCCCTCCCTGTGTCACTTACCCACTCTCCCTCATTGTGTCACTTACCACCTCTCCCTCCTCTGTGTCTGTTTCCCTCTCCTGTGTCTGTTCCCCCCTCCCCTGTGTCTCTTCCCCCTCTCCCTCCCATGTGTCTCTTCCCTCTCCCTCCCATGTGTCTCTTTCCTCCTCCCCTGTGTCTCTTCTCCCACATCTCTTTACCCCTCCGCTGTGACTCTTTCCTCCGCCCTCCCTGTGTCACTTACCCCCTCTCCCTCCCTGTGTCTTTTCCCCCTTTCCCTCCTGTGTCTTTTCCCCCTCCCCTGTGTCTTTTTCCTCCCTCCTGTGTCTCTTTCCTCCCTGTCCCCCCATATCTCTTCCCCCTCCCTCATGTATCTCCCCCCATTTTCCTCCCCTGTGTCTTTTCCTCTCCCTCCCCTGTATCTCTTCCCCCACCTCTCACCCCTCTGTGTTTTTCCCCCTCCCCTGTGTCTCTTTCCTCCCTGTCCCCATGTGTCTCTTCCCCCAATATATCTTCCATGTGTCTTTTCCCTTTTCCTCTCCCTTCCCTGTATCTCTTCCCCCTCCTCTCCCTCACCTGTATCTCTTCCCCCTCCTCTCACTCCCCTGTGCCACATCCCCCTTCTCCCACTCCCCTGGGTCTCTCCCCCTCCTCCTCCTCTGTGTGTCTCTTCCCCCCTCTCCCTCCCATGTGTCTCTTCCCCTCACTGTGTCTGTTCCCCCCTCCCCTGTGTCTGTTCCCCCGCCCCTGTGTCTCTTTCCCCCTCCCCTGTGTCTCGTTCCCCTCCCTTGTGTCTCTTTCCCACCTCTCCCTCCACTGTGTCTGTTCCTCCCTCCCCTGTGTCTGTTCCCCCCTCCCCTGTGTCTCTTCCCCCTCCCCTGTTTCTCTTCCCCCCTCTCCCTCCCATGTGTCTCTTCCCCTCATGTGTCTCTTCCTCACCTCTCCCTCCCCTGTGTCTGTTCCCCCCTCCCCTGTGTCTCTTCCCCCTCCCCTGTGTCTCTTCCCCACCTCTCCCTCCCCTGTTTATGTTCCCTCCTCCCCTGTGTCTTTTCCCCCTCTCCCTCCCATGTGTCTCTCCCCCCTCACCTGTGCCTCTTCTCCCCCTTGTGTCTCTTTCCCCCTCATCTCCCTCCCCTGTGTCTCTTTTCCCACCGCTCCCTCCCCTGTGTCTTTTCCCCCTCCTCTCCCTCCCCTGTGTCTTTTCCCCCTCTACCTCCCATGTGTCTCTTCCCCCTCCCTCGTGTCTCTTCCCCCCTTGTGTCTCTTTCCCCCTCCTCTCCCTCCCCTGTGTCTCTTTCCCCCTCCTCTCCCTCCCATGTGTCTCTTCCCCCTCCCTCCCATGTGTCTCTTTCCTCCTCTCCTGTGTCTCTTCCCCCGTGTCTCTTACTCCCTCTCACTCCTCAGTGTCTTTTCCCCCTCCCCTGTGTCTCTTTCCTCCCTCCCAAGTCTCTTCCCCCTCCCTTGTGTCTCTCCCCCCATTTACCTCCCCTGTGTCTTTTCCGCTCCCTCCCCTGTATCTCTTCCCCCTTCTCTCCCTCCCCTGTGTCTCTTCGCCCTTCTCTCACTCCCTTGTGTCTCTTCTCCACCTTTCCCTCCCATGTGTATCGTCCCCACCTCTCCCTCCACTGTGTCTGTTCCTCCCTCCCCTGTGTCTGTTCTCCCCTCCACTGTGTCTCTTTCCCCCTCCCCTGTGTCTCTTCCCCCCTCTCCCTCCCATGTGTCTCTTCCCCTCCCTTGTGTCTCTTTCCCCCTCCTCTCCTTCCCCGTGTCTCTTTCCCCACCGCTCCCTAACCTGTGTCTTCCCACTCCCTCCGATGTGTCTCTTACCTCCTTGTCTGTGTCTCTTCCCTCGTGTCTCTTTCCCCCTCACCTGTGTATCTTTCCCCCTCTCTCCCTGTGTCTCTTACCCCCTCTCCCTCCCCTGTGTCTCTTTCCTCCCTCCCATTGTCTCTTCCCCTCATGTGTCTCTTCCCCCCTTGTGTATCTTTCCCCCCTCCTCTCCCTCCCCTGTGTCTCTTCCCCACCTCTCTGTCCCCTGTGTCTCTTCCCCTCTCTCCCTCCCATGTGTCTCTTCCCCCTCTCCCTCCCATGTGTCTCTTCCCCTCACTGTGTCTGTTCCCCCCTCCCTTGTCTGTCCCCCCTCCCCTGTGTCTCTTCCCCCTCTCCTTCCCATGAGTCTCTTCCCCATCTGTCCCTCCCCTGTGTCTGTTCCCCCTCCCTGTGTCTCTTCTTCCTCCCTTGTGTCTCTTCCCCACCTCTCCCTCCACTGTGTCTCTTTCCCCCTCCACTGTGTCTCTTTCCCCCTCCCCTGTGTCTCTCCCTCCTCCCCTGTGTCTCTTCCCCCCCTCTCCCTCCCCTGTGTCTGTTTCCCCCTCCTGTGTCTGTTCCCCCCTCCCTGTGTCTCTTCCCCCTCTCCCTCCCATGTGTCTCTTTCCTCCTCCCCGTGTCTCTTCTCCCATGTCTCTTTCCCCCTCCCCTGTGTCTCTTTCCCCCGCCCTCCCTGTGTCACTTACCCTCCCTCCCTGTGTCTCTTACCCCCTCTCCCTCCTCTGTGTCTTTTCCCCCTCTCCCTCCTGTGCCTTTTCCCCCTCCCCTGTGTCTTTTTCCTCCCTCCCGTGTCTCTTTCCTCCCCTTCCCCATGTCTCTTCCCCCTCCCTCATGTCTCTCCCCCCATTTACCTCCCCTGTATCTCTTCCCCCACCTCTCACCCCTCTGTGTTTTTTCCCCTCCCCTGTGTCTCTTTCCTCCCTGTCCCCATGTGTCTCTTCCCCCAATATATCTTCCATATGTCTTTTACCTTTTCCTCTCCCTTCCCTGTATCTCTTCCCCCTCCTCTCCCTCCCCTGTATCTCTTCCCCCTCCTCTCACTCCCCTGTGCCACATCCCCCTTCTCTCACTCCCCTGGGTCTCTTCCCCCCTTTCCCTCCCATGTGTCTCTTCCCCTCACTGTGTCTGTTCCCCCCTCCCCTGTGTCTGTTCCCCCTCCCCTGTGTCTTGTCCCCCTCCCTTGTGTCTCTTCTCCACCTTTCCCTCCCATGTGTCTCTTCCCCACCTCTCCCTCCACTGTGTCTGTTCCTCCCTCCCCTGTGTCTGTTCCCCCCTCCCCTGTTTCTCTTCTCCCCTCTCCCTCCCATGTGTCTCTTCCCCTCATGTGTCTCTTCCCCACCTCTCCCTCCCCTGTGTCTGTTCCCCCCTCCCTTGTGTCTCTTCCCCACCTCTCCCTCCCCTGTGTCTGTTCCCCCCTCCCCTGTGTCTCTTCCCCCTCCCCTGTGTCTCTTCCCGACCTCTCCCTCCCCTGTGTATGTTCCCTCCTCCCCTATGTCTCTTCCCCCTCTCCCTCCCATGTGTCTCTTCCCCCTCTCCCTCCCATGTGTCTCTTCCCCCCCTTGTGTCTCTTTCCCCCTCATCTCCCTCCTCTGTGTCTCTTTCCCCACCGCTCCCTCCCCTGTGTCTCTTCCTCCCCTTGTGTCTCTTTCCCCCTTCTCTCCCTCCCCTGTGTCTCTTTCCCTCTCCTCTCCCTCCCATGTGTCTCTTTCCCTCTCCTCTCCCTCCCATGTGTCTCTTCCCCCTCCCTCCCATGTGTCTCTTTCCTCCTCTCCTGTGTCTCTTCCCCCGTTTCTCTTTCCCCATCCCCTGTGTATCTTACCCCCTCTCTCTCCTCAGTGTCTTTTCCCCCCTCTGCCTCTTGTGTCTTTTCCCCCTCCCCTGTGTCTCGTTCCTCCCTCTCGTGTCTCTTTCCCCTCCCGTGTCTCTCTCCCCCCTATTTACCTCTCCTGTGTATTTTCCTCTCCCTCCCCTGTATCTCTTCCCCTTCCTTTCACTCCTCTGTGTCTTTTCCCCCTCCCCTGTGTCTCTTTCCTCCCTTCTGTGTCTCTTTCCTTTCTGTCCCCCCGGGTCTCTTCCTCCCATTTACCTCCCCTGTTTTTTTTTTCCATTTTCATCTCCCTCCCCTCATCTCCCTTTCTCTCATTCCCCTGTGTCTCTTTCCCCCTTCTCTCACTCCCCTGTGTCTTTTCCCCCTTCTCTCACTCCCCTGTGTCTCTTCCCCCTTCTCTCACTCCCCTGTGTTTCTTCCCCCTTCTCTCAATCCCTTGTGTCTCTTCTCCACCTTTCCCTCCCATGTGTATCTTCCCCACCTCTCCCTCCACTGTGTCTGTTCCTCCCTCCCCTGTGTCTGTTCCCCCCTCCCCTGTGTCTCTTCCCCCCTCTCCTTTCCATGTTTCTCTTCCCCTCGTGTGTCTCTTCCCCACCTCTCCCTCCCCTGTGTCTGTTCCCCCTCCCCTGTGTCTCTCCCCCTCCCCTGTGTCTGTTCCCTCCTCCCCTGTGTCTCTTCCCCCTCTCCCTCCCATGTGTCTTTTTCCCCCTCCCCTGTGTCTCTTCTCCCCCTTCTCTCCCTCCCATGTGTCTCTTTCCCTCTCCTCTCCCTCCCATGTGTCTCTTCCCCCTCCCTCCCATGTGTCTCTTTCCTCCTCTCCTATGTCTCTTCCCCTGTTTCTCTTTCCCCATCCCCTGTGTATCTTACCCCCTCTCTCTCAGTGTCTTTTCCCCCCTCTGCCTCTTGTGTCTTTTCCCCCTCCCCTGTGTCTCTTTCCTCCCTCTCGTGTCTCTTTCCCCTCCCGTGTCTCTCTCCCCCCTATTTACCTCTCCTGTGTCTTTTCCTCTCCCTCCCCTGTATCTCTTCCCCTTCCTTTCACTCATCTGTGTCTTTTCCCCCTCCCCTGTGTCTCTTTCCTCCCTTCTGTGTCTCTTTCCTTTCTGTCCCCCCGGGTCTCTTCCTCCCATTTACCTCCCCTGTTTTTTTTTTTTTCCTTTTCATCTCCCTCCCCTCATCTCCCTTTCTCTCATCCCCCTGTGTCTCTTTCCCCCTTCTCTCACTCCCCTGTGTCTTTTTCCCCCTTCTCTCACTCCCCTGTGTCTCTTCCCCCTTCTCTCACTCCCCTGTGTTTCTTCCCCCTTCTCTCAATCCCTTGTATCTCTTCTCCACCTTTCCCTCCCATGTGTATCTTCCCCACCTCTCCCTCCACTGTGTCTGTTCCTCCCTCCCCTGTGTCTCTTCCCCCCTCTCCTTTCCATGTTTCTCTTCCCCTCATGTGTCTCTTCCCCACCTCCCCCTCCCCTGTGTCTCTCCCCCTCCCCTGTGTCTCCTCCCCACCTCTCCCTCCCCTGTGTCTGTTCCCTCCTCCCCTGTGTCTCTTCCCCCTCTCCCTCCCATGTGTCTTTTTCCCCCTCCCCTGTGTCTCTTCTCCCCCTTCTCTCCCTCCCCTGTGTCTCTTTCCCCACCGCTCCCTCCCCTGTGTCTTTTCCCCCTCTCCCTCCCATGTGTTTCTTCCCCCTCCCTCCCATGTGTCTCTTTCCTCCTTTCTAGTGTTTCTTCCCCCGTGTCTCTTTCCCCCTCCCTCCCTGTGTCTCTTACCCCCTCTCCCTCCTCTGTGTCTTTTCCCCCTCCCCTGTGTCTCTTTCCTCCCTCCTGTGTCTCTTTCCTCCCTGTCCCCCTGTGTCTCTTCCCCCTCCCTTGTGTCTCTCCCTCCTATTTTCCTCCCCTGTGTCTTTTCCTCTCTCTCACCCTGTATCTCTTCCCCCTCCTCTCACTTCTCTGTGTCTTTTCCCCCTCCCCTGTGTCTCTTTCCTCCCTTCCGTGTCTCTTTCCTTTCTGTCCCCCAGTGTCTCTTCCCCCCATTTACCTCCCCTGTGTCTGTTCCCTTTTCCTCTCCCTCCCCTGTATCTCTTCCCCCTTCTCTCACTCCCCTGTGTCTCTTCCCCCTTCTCTCACTCCCCTGTGTCTCTTCCCCCTTCTCTCACTCCCCTGTGATCCCCCCTCCTCCCTTGTGTGTCTCTCTCCCCCTCCTCCCCCTCCTATTTAACACGATTTGGAATGTGATTGCTTAATTCTGAACACAGCTACATTCCCAGTTATAAGAGGATGTGCAGACTTATGCAACCATATTATTTTATTTTTTTATTTTTTCATCCCTCTATCTAAAAGATTTCAGTTTGTTTTTCAATTGAGTTGTACAGTTTATAGGTCACATTAAAGGTGGAAAAAGTTCTTAAATTATTTATTTTTGTCTCATTTTTTTACAGCACAGAAACCTGACATTTTAAGAGGGGTGTGTAGACTTTTTATATCCACTGTACTAGCGACTTGCCCGTCAAAAATGACAGCAATAAAAAGTGAAGCCAGGCAATGCTGTTTGCCACACAATAGGAGCCTTTACCTCTACTTTACTGGGCTGGCGATGAGCATCTTTGGCGCTCATTAAAGGCACCTTTGGCTTATTGCAAGTCTCTCCCCCTGTCTACTTCCTCCCTTGTGTCTCATTTTCCCCCTCCTCTCCCCCCCTTGTGTCTCCTTCCCCCTGTCTACTTCCTCCCTTGTGCCTCATTTTCCCCCTCCTCTCCCCCCCTTGTGTCTCCTTCCCCCTGTCTACTTCCTCCCTTGTGCCTCATTTTCCCCCTCCTCTCCCTCCCTTGTGTCTCCTTCCCCCCTGTGTTTTTAACTACCCCCTACTTCCTATGTGTCCCTTTCCCCCTCCCATGAATCTTTCACCCCCTCTCCCTCCCCTGTGCTTTTTCCCCCTCCCCTGTGTCTCTTCCCCTTTCCCTTGTATCTCTTTCCCCCCTGTCCCACCTCTTCCCCCATCCATTGTGTCTCCATTGTTTTCCCCCATTTCCCTCCCCTGTGTATCTTCCCTCTCCTCTCCCTTCCCTGTCTCTTCCCCCCTCCTCTCACTCCCCTTTGTCTCTTCTCCCCCTCCTCTCCCTCCCTGTGTCTCTTCCCCACCTCTCCCTCCCCTGTGTCTCTTTCCCTCATGTGTCTCTTCCCCACCTCTCCCGCCCATGTGTCTCTTCCCCTGTGTTTCTTACCCCACTCCCTCCGCTGTGTCTTTTCCCCCCTCTCCCTCCGCTGTGTCTTCCCCCTCCTCTCCCTCCGCTGTGTCTCTTCCCCCTCCCTCGTGTCTCTCCCCCCATTTACCTCCCCTGTGTCTTTTCCTCTCCCTCTCCTGTATCTCTTCTCCCTCCTCTCACTCCTCTGTGTCTTTTCCCCTCCCGTGTTTTTTTCCTACCTTCTGTGTCTCTTCCCCCGCCCCTGTATCTCTTTCCTCCCTGTCCCCCCGTCTCTTCCCCCTCCCCTGTATCTCTTTTCTCCCTTCCGTGTCGCTTTCCTCCCTGTCCCCCTGTGTATCTTCCCCCTCCCCTGTGTCTCTTATCCCCATTTACCTCCCCTTTGTCTTTTCCCTTTTCCTTTCTCTCCCTCCCCTGTATCTCTTCCCCCTCCTCTGACTCCGCTGTGTCTACCCCACTCCTCTGTGTGCCTCTCCCCTCCTCCACTTTGTGTCTCTTCCTCTGGCACCCTTCTCTTCCCCCTCCCTTGTGTATATTTCCCCCCCCCCCCCATTTACCTCCCCTGTGCCTTTTCCCCCCTCCACTGTGTCTTTTCCCTCTTCCTTTCCCTCCCCTGTATCTCTTCTCCCTCCTCTCACTCCCCTGTGCCACATCCCCCTTCTCTCACTCCCCTGGGTCTTTCCCCCTCCTCCGTCTGTCTCTCCCCTCTTCCCCTGTCTCTCCCCTCTTCCCCTGTGTGCCTCTTCCTCCCTTCTCTTGCTCCCTTTGCCGTGCGCATGCACAGCTGACGCCGCGCAGTGCTCATGCCAATGCACACGTGCAGGCATTTTGCGACCGGTCGTAGTTGTCAAACTGCGTTTTGTTGTAAGAATTTCAGTTTGACAACTATTTATCTATCTATCTATCTATATATCTATATATATATCTATATATATATATATATCTATATATCCATCCCCTTCTCTCGCTCACACTCTCCACTTTTTTTCTCTCTGCTCTCTATATCTATTTCCCCCTTCTCTCTTTCCCTCCCTTATCTCCCCTCTCTCACCATCTTTTTCTCTCTCTTTCTTTCTCCCTCTCTCCACCTGTTTCTCTCCCCCTCTTTTTCGTCCTCTATTCCTCCTATCTCTCCCCCTTCTCTTTCTCTCTCCTTTCCTCTTTCTCACTATCTCCCTTCCCTCTCTTTCTCCCTCTCACGCTTTCTCTCCCCCTTTCTCTCTCTTCCCCTCTGTGTCTCTCTACCCATCTCCCCTCCTCTCTTTCTCCATTTTTACTCCCCCTCTTGCTTCCCCTCTCTTTATCTCTCTCCCTTATGTTCTCCATCTTTCTCTCCCTTCTCTCTCTAACTTTTTCTCCCTCTCTCACTCTTCTCTCCCCCTCTTTTTCTCCCTGCCTCTCTATCTCCCTCCTCCCTACCCTCCCATCTTTCTCTCCCTTCCCTTATCTCTTCCCCAACTTACTTGATTGCTCCCGGTCCAAAAACTCCTCCCACTTTTAACCCCTCCACTCTATGGCTTCTCGCCCTGGTGGCTCCTTGTCTCCTCCACTGGACTTGTGAAGAGGAGAGAACACACACGAACACACACAGAGACATGTACACAGACACACGGGAGGGGTGGGGCGGTGGGGACCGGGGGGTCGACATAAGCAGCAACT
Source organism: Discoglossus pictus (assembly GCA_027410445.1). Lineage (NCBI taxonomy): Eukaryota > Metazoa > Chordata > Amphibia > Anura > Alytidae > Discoglossus > Discoglossus pictus. The sequence goes on along the minus strand of CM050163.1, from coordinate 399,744,080 downwards.
GAGCTTGTGCCACCCCAAAGGAGATTATGCCCGTGGAGGACGCCCCCCTCACCCCCCCCCTCCCTATGCCAGTGATCAAAACCCTTAATTATGTACACAATTAAAATCATGGGCAGATACACTCCAGACCCAAAATCAGAAGTAAGAGAAGCAGTTAAACAACTACAAATTGTTGCTGTTTAGTTGTTCAGTCGTGTCGGACTCTCTGTGACCTTATGGGCCACAGCACGCTAGGCACATCTGTCAGCCATTGCCCCTCTGAGCTCCATCAAGCTTGTGTTTATTGCTTCTATGACCTCATGTATCCATCTCCATCTCTGCCATCTCCTTCTTCAGGTACCCGAGTCCACCCCAAACTTGCACCACAGAAAAGGCTTATCTTCCTTTCCCGGTTGTTTGAAAGTTGGAACTGCAAGCTACAGGTTTGAATTGAGCTCACTAATGACTAATTTTATTTTCTTTTGCTGGCCAGACATCAGTCCAAGTTGCATGGTTAAATAGATCCTGAAAGAGAAAGAGCATGGGGGAGAGAAACACATAGATAAAGAGCAACTTTAATTACTTTGGTGTGATACAATCTTCTCTACCCCTTTGGGATCTATGTAAGGACCACACAAACTGTAACTCTGGTGGCTAGCAGACAGGTGTGGACCCACAGGACAAAGGTAGAGATTATAGTGTCAGAACTGTTATTACAAATAAAATCCAATCTTAATGTTATTATAATATGATATTACTATTATAACCTCTTTATACCCACATAGATATATACACACACGCATACACATAATGGTACTCTGTTCTGTAACAAACATTACCTAAGAAATTATTCCACTAATTGGATGCATCGGGGTTTATTTTATCTAAATACTCCTTCTAAGTTCCATTCTTTTAGTAGACTTTAGGTCTGTTTGCCAGATCATAAATGTGTTTCTTGGTATACATAACTGACACTCTTTATCACTAACCTGCTAACCCTGTCTTGTTTATTATTTTATTGACAACCGATAAGTTCAAAATTGATTGAACTAATTTAATTATAATTTTTGTTGTAATTTGAAGGTCCAAGAGCACTGTCTGGTGTCCTAAAAAAATATTGACGCCTAATAAGTCTCTAGAAAAGAATACATCCTATAGGAGTTAAATATTTTGTAAAATCAATATGATTTCTGATTGGTTGCCAAATACATAGCTTGATTGTAATTTCTGATAAGCAAATTAAGTTTTGGGTATAATTAGAGGAAGCTCTCTGACCTAAGGGAGGACATTGGACCAAGAACATCTAGGGAAAAAGGACACACGCCCACACATCTTTCAACAAACACAGACGCCTGGACAGACACACCCAGGAAGAAACTTTGTTTTTTCTTAAGAATTTACCATTCTAACAGATATTATTGGGATTTTTCCCAAAACACATAAATAATTAAAAATGCATTCTACCAAGAAACTTCCACAGCCCACTAACAAAATAATTTATACACTTACATACCAAAAACTTCTGAAATATCAGAAAAGATCCAGACTGCCATTGGGCTGGTCATAGGATGAAATCAAGTAGAAAAAACAGGTATGATATAAAGTCTAATATTTCTTTAAGTGTAATTTCTTTTTCATTACAATCATGGAAATATTTTGTTAAGATAATACAATATAGATTGCTAGATCAAGATGTATCATATATATAATATACCATTTAATTTGTTAATTATAAGCCAACGTATAAAAATCACAGTGGTGGACACTCCATTGACCTTATTTTTACTAATCTCTGCACTCTCCAACCTTGACAACTCCTCACTTCCCCTATCTGACCCCTACCTGCTAACTTGCAATCTCACCTCATCTTCCGCTCACCACCCTTCTTCAAATCCTGCCACCAGAACACGCAGAAACCTGCAAGCACTCAACCCACAACAATTTTCAAATGTACTAAAACCCCTTCTTAGCCCCCTCACGACCCTTGCCTGCCCTGACATCGCCCCCATAGTCACAAGCAAACGCCCTCGCTCTCATCCATAACCATGGCACACTACACAAACACGCTATGTACAGAGATGATCACGCACTGCAGAACGACTATGGAGGAGATCTCGTACTTCAGCAGACTTTCTCCACTACAAGTTTTCCTTGCACTCCTACTTCTCTGCCCTCAATCTTGCCAAACAACACTGCTTCTCATCACTAATATCAAACCTGTCCTCCAACCCTAAACATTTGCTACATTCAACACCCTCCTTTGCCCACCCCCACCTCTTACCCCTTCCTGTCTAACTGCTGATGACTTTGCCAACCACTTTAAAAATAAAATTTAAACCATCCGAAATGAGCTCTCCTCCCAGATTGGCCCTATCCCACCATCCTCACCACAAACCGACAACACCCAACCCTTACCCTTCCCCAATCCCTCCTCCACTATGGATTCCTTTGACCCTGTAACCGAGGATGAAGTATCTACATTATTATTAACTTCTCGCCTTAAAACATGTCTACATGATCCTATTCCATCACAGCTAATCCCTCCCCTATCCACCACACTTATCCCAGCTCTCACACATCTATTCAACCTCTCCCTAAGCACTGGCAGGTTTCCATCCTCCTTAAAACACGCCATAATTACTCCCATTCTCAAGAAGCCCTCATCTGACCCAGCTTCTGCCTCCAACTACTGCCCTATCTCACTACTTCCCCTGGCTTCTAAACTGCTTGAGCGGCTTGTTTACAATCGCATCACTCAATTTATTTCCTCCAATTCCCTTCTTGACCCCTTCCAATCTGTTTTCCGTGCCCAACACTCAACAGAAACAGCCCTCACAAAAGTCACCAATTACTTGCTAACCGCCAAATCAAAGGGTCACTTCTCCATTCTAATTCTCCTGGATCTCTCTGCTGCCTTCGACACAGTTGACCACCCTCTTCTAATCCAAACTCTCCGCTCATTTGGCATCCAGGGCACAGCTCTTTCATGGTTCACATCCTATCTAAAAGATCGTACATTTAGCGTCTCCTTCTCTGGCACCTCTTTTTCACCTCTCCCTCTGTCTGTTGGCATTCCACAAGGTTCTGTCCTAGGCCCCCTCCTCTTCTCCATCTACACCTCCTCCCTTGGCACCCTCATAAAATCCTTTGGATTTCAGTATCCTCTCTATGTAGATGATACTCAAATCTACCTCTCTGCACCCAATATATCTCCCTCTCTTTTAGCTCAAGTTTCCAACTGCCTCTCCAGCATATCCTCCTGGATGTCCGCCCGTCAACTCAAACTCAACATGTCTAAGACTGAACTCCTAATCTTTCCACCCTCTACTACAGCTTCCACTCCTCAAATATCTCTCACTGTTGACAACACCATCATCACTCACACCTCCCAGTCCCGTTGTCTTGGGGTTCTACTGGATCCCGCCCTCTCTTTTATTTCTCACATCCAATCGATAACAAAATCTTTTCAGTTTCACCTAAAAAACATCTCCAAAATTTGTCATTATCTTACAGAAGACACAGCTAAAATTCTAATACACTCTCTTATCATATCTCGACTCGACTATTGCAATTCACTGCTTGCTTGCCTACCCATCTCTCGTCTGTCTCCCCTCCAATCCATAATGAACGCCTCCGCTAGACCCATCTTCAATACCAAACGCTCAGTGCCTGCAGCTCCTCTCTGTCAATCCCTCCACTGGCTTCCCATAGCTTCTCAAATCACATTTAAAATCATGACCCTAACATATAAAGTCCTCAACAACAATGCACACCCTTATATCTCTGCTCTTGTTTCAAAATACTCTCCCAACCGCCCCATTCGTTCTGCCAACGACCTTCTTCTTTCCTCCTCTCTCATCACCTCCTCTCACTCCCGTCTTAAAGACTTTTCTAGTGCTGCCCCTACTTTTTGGAACTCCTTGCTCCATTAGATTATCTTCCTGCCTCAAAAACTTAAAAAAAATACTAAAAACACACGTTTAAAAAATCTTATCACCTTCAGCCTTTATAATTACAACTGCACACGCCACCGCTTAATAACACGCACACCCACAATCTACAGCACAACACACAGACCCATCCACCTGACTGAACACATTGCTTTCACACCGCCATCTTGTATTTGTCACCCTCTTGTATCACACCTAAACCCTTAGATTGTAAGTTTGTGAGTTTTCAATCATGTGTCTGTGTCTTGAAAACAAGCTCTATGTACATTTGATTCTAAGCTCAAAAACAGGGCCCTCCGTTCTTTATAAGGTGTTAAGTTTGTTTTTTGCCATGTACTAAACTCCTGTACAGCGCTACGGAATATGTTGGCGCGATATAAATAAAGATAATAATAATAATTTGCAAAGTCATTTTATAAATTCTTCAAATATATCAGCTGTTACAGCAATTTAATAAATTCGATAATTAATTGTAATGAAAAAAAAAATTCTTCTGAATTAGAAATAATACTATAATTCAAATATAAAATCATATTATGTTAAAATTGTATGATATCTTAATAAATAGGTATTTGTAAACATACCAGAAATAATCAAAATGTTATCCAGTGTCATAATTGTCATTGTGCATGTCTTATATATATAATTATGTGGACATGGTCAGAATACCGAACACTTTATAATTGATGCACCTTGATATATATCTGATACAATTGTTTCTACCATCTTGTTATATTAAAATATACTGAATTATTTTTATTCATTTATAATAAAATATTTTCTCACATAACAGTTCTGTTTATTTCATGAGGCCAATGCTCTTAATATATTGTGTAGTAATTCAAAATTAGTCGAAATTGGAAAATATGTAAATTATGTAATTTTTATTTAATATTAATAAAGATTATTGATATTAATAATATTACCATATTAAATTGCCAAAACCCACGACAATAGGATGCTTTTGAACTGGGTCCAAGGCTTGTGATCTGTTCAGAGTTCAGGTATAGTAGTCACAGGCAAAGTCTCAAGGAAGGTAGCAGACTGGGTAAAAGGTCATCAGCAAATTGTCAGAGAGGGCTGTGGTCACAAGGATGATCAAAGTTACAAGCTAAGGGCCTCATTCTATTAGCGGCCACAGCCGTTGCGGGGCCGCAAGGACCGGCCGCAAGCTATTCGGCTATTCTATTCCCTTACGGCCGGAGGCTCCGGCAGGCTTGCGGCCGGTGCCTTGCTATCTCTTGCGGCCGCTCGCGCCAGAGGAAAGCCTTTGATCTAAAACAGCCGCAAGAGTTTTGCTATTCAATTCCTCCGGGAAACCTCTCTGCAAGGCTAAAAGCGAGCCGCAGCTTACTTGCAGGAAAGAGGTCTCGCTAGCACCAATTAAGCACATAAAATAGCTCAAATAAAGCCATCCTGCACTTTGCGAAGACTATAAAGGGATTTTAGGTGTTAGAAAAAATAGCACATAATTATCCTGTACTCAAATCCGTAAAATATTTTATTTTTAATATCCGTAAAATATCCATGTAAAAAGTCCAGAGTGCTTGGAGCACCTCAGACCCGCCCACGCCGCAGCCGGAAAATAAACAGTTAATTTGAACTCAGGTTTGGGCAGATGTGCAAGCTTGAGAGTGGGTTCCTTTTAATCCTCATGTCCCCCAATATGATCCCTAGCATTTACAGAGCTGTACAGTGCAGGCTTGAATTTATTTTTGAGTTTTTATATTTCTGAGATTACGGCCGGTTCCAAGATATGCGGCCGGCCGTAAAAGGAGATCCTTGCGGAGCCGTATAATAGAATCGCGAGTTAACAGAACCCCTGCAAGGAATCGCAGCCTTACGGCCGATTTACAGCCGCTAATAGAATGAGGCCCTAAGAATGGTAACAGAACAATCAATTCATCCGATTGTCAGAATTCCACCCAAGGCACCAGTTTAGCTGGAGTGAAGGAGAAGTATATAATATTTTATGACAAATGGGGCCCATGTTGACCCAGCACTACCCAGAGTGAAGGCAGGCAATGCGATGTACCAGGAAAGCCCTAGAACTTAAACATCATTCTTATTAACCTTTTTCGTAGAACCATTTCTGCCTCTGTCCCACCAAATGTCATTGTGCTAGGAAATTCCATCTCCACTGTCTCCATTGGCTGAGTCAAAGCCAAGATGAGGAACAACTCAGAAATGCAAAGACCCTGCAGTCCAAAAACAGATGCTACAAATATAAATAATCTAGAGACCAGATATTTGCGTTCCTCCTTGTCAGCGATAGCCACAGGGGTCAAGAAAGTAGAAGCAAGTCATTTTCAACTGACCACCTTACCATTGACTTTGTTAAGCACACATGGACCCCCACTCTGACCCTATTATACCTACCAAATCATCTGTATCTATAATTGAGAGAAAACAGACACATTCAAAAGGAAGAATCTCTATTTGATTTTGACTGGAATAGGAATATATATTCTCTCAGTGACAATCTGAGGTAGGAACATTATCTTTCACTTTCAGTCCTGAACTGCTATTCAGTTGCTGTGTTTAAACCTGGGCACGGCCTACCCAAACACTTTTTTGATGAAGGACATGCTTACTTTTTGCATCGAGGGATGGCTCTCTCTTTACAGAAGAAGTATTACCAATTGTATTCTGTTGTTTGGTTGCAAATACATCAGCAGAACCTAATTTAATACACTAACTGCAGAGAGCAGACTCCTATGTACACTACTAACCTAGATAATTATAGTCTTATTTGAAAATTGCACAATAGAAGTTGTACAACACGTGTACCTAACTCTTTATCGTTTTTTGTAGGGATGCAAACAAGTAAGGAACAAAAGTTGTTGTTGGGAGAGTATGTGTTTAGGGAGTAGATGGGCTGTGCTCGAAGAAATTGGTAAACTTGATGGACGGCAGTTGTGGTTCATATAGTCAAGTAAGTTTATGTTGTTCATTGATCACGGATTCTGCATCATATAGGATCTATAAAGAGGGATTGGTTCACATACTTCAAAGTGTTCTATAACTATATATACACTTGCACTATCATCTATATTCATGTTTCATGGCAATAGAAAAAAAGTTACAGCTTTAAGGCTGCCATTTTTTTCCCCTCTCTTAGCCGTTTTCAGACCTCCCAAAAACGCTAATTAAATATCAAAATTAGCTTGCAACCTCACTTTCAGGCTCCCTGCCTCTCCCTCTGTGCTGTGTGTGAGGTTGTAAGTTAATTTTTTAATTAATTAGCGTCTTTTGGTGGTCTTCCGACTGCTTCAGAGTTACAGGCTTGAAAAAAATTGTTTTGAAGCCTGTAACTTGTAAACCGTTTGGAGCCTCTCCCCCGCTCAAGCCAGTCACGTATGGGCCTCATACTGAGAGCCTTTACGGCTCACCGCGAGCCCTACAATGAGCCCCGTCAAGCCAGTCATATACGGGCCTTGCGATAAGCGCTTTTGGTGCTCATTGCAGCTACCGTCAAACCCGTAACTTTCAGGCCTTTGGTGCTCATTGTGCATGCGCAAGCCCGTAACTTAACATTGCATGATGACTACTCGCAATTACCACAACTATTATATTGCTTTATACAAGCGGGCATGAGCAGTAATGGACAACTATCACTGCACAACAAGAAAGGTAATATTTCAGAGTCTTAGGTTAAACTTAGTTGGAAAGTGTATAGGGGTGACTGTAGTATTTTATTTAAAAAATACTCATTTGTAGAATGTTTTGAGAAAACAAAATAATCTTTAACTATTGTAAACAAGCTGAAGCGAGATCTACCATTCTGATTTCTACAGATCTGCCTCAAAAGATAGTAGGAAAGTTTACATTTTCTATCATGGAAATGTGGCTGCTCAATTTGCCATACCTTTTAATAGGACAAATGTAAATTTAATTGGATTACAAGGGACACACGTCAATGAAAAAAAATCACGTGAAAGAAGCAAAGCAAAAAGGAAAACATGAATTAAAATGAATATATGAAGCCTTTTTCCACATCCTAAAGTTTTTTTTAATCCATTGTCAAGTACGGCAACTAGTTTATCAAAGAACAATATAGTGTGGGTCTCCCATCTTGGCTTTAAATGATCTTTTATGTTGCCTTTTCAGCCTTTTTCTAAAACATAGATGTGGAGAGTATATTATAAACTACAGTCCCTATCACTGTTCCCTAAAGAAAAAGAACAATAGATTTAGCTACAACTGTTTCAGTACACATGCAACATGTATTCATGTTTTTTTTTAAATGCATAGTGTAACTACACTACAAATGCACTCCCACACTCTGCTAATGTGTTCTGCTTCATAGTATACAATACTTGGATTTGGCTGTACAAAGGGACTAATGTAGTCTATAGGGAAACACTGCGCTGCCATGTGGTTCATGTATCATCTTATCCTGTTCAGTGGACAGAACAGATCTGTAGCTATAAACAGGAAACAGCTGACTTGGTACATTGTATGTTTTAGAATAAGCCAGGCCCATATTTAAATCCTCATTCATCTACATTTGCCAAGATTAATGACATCTGCATGGTGATGCCTTAAAAATAGTAGTTCCCGGACAGATTCCAGGCCATTCTATGTCTGGTAACACCTTTGCTGCCGGAGCTATGAAACACACATGATAATGCCAGCCACGCTGTTACTGGGGGAAATACACTTTAATGTGCCTGCATGCTTTGAGCGTAACACCTGAGCACCACCTGTTGGACAAGACTGGGAATACCACCATATGCTCAAAACCCAGAGTCACCATCCATTTCTTTATAAGGGACACTGAAATTCCACCTTTTTTTAAACACATTTTAAGCATAACAAAGAAAATGTACATTAGTGTAATTGCTGATATTAAGAGGTTTCTTACTGAAGTATCTTTATAAGGGGAGCAATGTTTTTTCTTGGTCAGCAAGTAAAAATTGCAATAACCTATATTATTTCCCCCCCACCATTTTCTTAGGAGCACTATAATCACTGGAAGGGAAAGGGGGGGGGGGGGGGGGAGAGACATGAACCAGTTAATCTAAGGAAGACCAATTTCAGATTTTGCAAAGAAGTGTAATCTAGTCTATGACTGGATTTCCCTACACAATGGTGTGGGAATTGGGGGGGATCGCGAGGGGGGTTATGGAAAATGCTTCACCCCTAGATTTTTCAATGTTTCAAAACCCTGATTACTGATGCAATTCTTCTGGTGGAGTATAATTTCTATCTAGATATTCTGATTCTTTAGATCTGGAAGGCAAAAAGCTGCAATCCCTAGAATATTATTTTCTGCTCAGGACATAGACCTTGATTGTCTTGTTTATCATTTGCAGACTTCACAAGAACTCTTTACATGAAATACAATTGAAATATCTAGTAAGATCTTGACATAGCAGATTTGTACCCGATGCTGTAGTTTTCATGGATGATTAATCCAGTAGGCCCTTCAGAGAAGCAAAATATAATGGAAGTAACTTTGAGAGTTGTAGCACTATCAGAACAAAAGGTTGTCTGGGCCAGAAGGAAGTTCTAAATCAAGTCTCTCCAACCTTTTCTTTAAATGGGGCACTTAAGTTACTCATGTTTTAACACATTTAAAAGACCATGAGCCCGATTCAATTGAGCAATTGTAACTTACAGTAGCCCATAATGGAGGGCGTAAGTTATTTTGCTATTCAATTGGTGACTTTTTGTGGGCTACAAACGGGTTACGGCCTTTAAATCCTTGCAGCCCATCGAAGCCTTTGATCTTTCACGTCCGCAAGAGTTCCGCTAAAATCGTAAACCGCTTTTCAATTGCTCCAGTTCCCCAAGGCCGCAAATGTTTTCACACCCGTAAAACGGCAAACGTAGGAGAAAATCCTACGAGTACCAAATAGGACTTGCAAGGGGGTTTAACCCCTATTCGTAGCACTGTAAATGCAAATAAAAAAATCACTACTGCACTGTAAATGAGGGGGAAAGAGATGAAAGACATTAGAATTAATTGCACAACAGTCTCAAGATCGAAAATCGCGGGCCTAAACTGGTCAAGCCTGGCTAAGGGGGTTAGGAGGTAAGAGGAGGATTGCGGCCCTCACTGAAGTCCTGCAGGCCTGAGTGCAGCACCCCTAAAACATATCTATCTCTGTATGCTACAGTTAGTATTATTCCGACATTTCTATATTCAGAGAAATAAACATATGAACTTTCAATGACATCATACTTATATTAGTGAACAGATGAACTTTCAAACAAAACTACATACAATATAAGACACCAAAACAGTGGTTTACAGACATATATTTACCTTGATAAGGGAAAGGAAATAACCCTAGCATTCACCAGCTGAAACTTCAAAGAGTAATAAAATGTGCAAGTGTGCTGCATAATAGATATGCCATTGTACTGTGAAAAAGACCTGAGAACTTTTTGTCCAAATCCTACTGCCTACTAAATTTGTAATATCCAAAAATATATTTTATGAATGTGTTCGAAGAGAACCAAACTGCTGTATTACTTTTGCTCGATTTCAATTTTCTTGCTTTTTCTGTCCACAATTTATCAAGTTTTTTTTGTTCCCATAATAGTTTGGGTCATATATCATATATATATATATATATATATATTTTCATATATTATAATTGTCAAACTGTGAGTTGTCGTCACGCTTGCGAGCCTCGCAAAGGTGAACCGTTGAGGCATTAAAGCTTTCCATGCTCGCAGGACTAAGGAAATTGCCCTGCTCGCCTTGGGAAGCGAGCAGTTGAGGCATCGAAGCACACAGGACATAGGCTGAAATGAGCACTTAAGCAGCCGCGTAGCACAGGCTGCAATGAGCGCCAAAGGCCAGCGGTTCCGTCACACATGCAAGCTTGGGAAAAGAAATACGAATTTAACGGACGAACCGGTGAAATCGGAAAACAAGAAAAATAATTAAAAAAAACAAATAGGTAAAAATATTCAACGCAAAGCACAGGGAGAGAGCCAGGAAGCCTGGGAGTGAGGTTGTAAGCGATTTTGACGCTTATTTGATGTGTTTTGTCACTCGAAAATCTGCTAAGCGAGAAAAAAAACTGGCGGACGAAAAACGTAAATAATTCTGAAACTGGATGAAAACTAGGCTGATCAAAGCCAGGCACTCGAGACTTAGAAAATACACAATGGCAAAGACACTAACACTTGCACCAACAACGCCATGCAGGCGGGACTTTGAAAATAAACCAAACGCCAGGCAGCGTGCGCGCCACACAAACATTCAGCAGACACACAGAAGAGAAACAAAAGGGAAGGGACAGGGGGGAGATGCTGGAAAGAGACACACGGCATTCCCAAGCACAAAACTTGCAGGTTATTGAACCCTGCAATGAGCGGCCCATATGCGCTCATTGCAAGCCACGCAATGATCGACAAAGGCGCTCCATCGCAAGGTGCTTAGAGAAGCAAAAGCTTTGCATTGCGTGGTAAACAGCATTGCCTGGCTTACAATTTTATTGCGGTCATTTTTTGAGGGGCAAGTCGACCCCGCGAAGGCGCTCCTTGCCTGCAACTGCGGCCCTCGCAAAAAAGTAAGAGACACGTTACAACATCGCAAAAATCGTCTGCAACCCGCGGACATGAAAAAAATGAAATACACAATAAATACACACAACACATACATAAAAAGCTTATCTACAGCAAGAGGGAGCATCCAAGACCTCAAAAATGAAGTTACACCTCAATTTAACTCAAAATAAAAGAGTTTAGACACTAAAAAATTCTCTAAGCGAGAGAAAAAATGGCAGCCGAACAAAACGAAAACGAAGCTACAGCAGTCTAAAGACGCAAAACACCACCAAACACCTACGGATTTGCCGGAAAACACCTACGAGATTAAAAAACAAGGACGCAACCCGTGCAATCCCAAAAAAATTACAATAAATACACACAACAAACACATAAAAAGGTTACTCACAGCAAGGGGGGGCACCCAGGACCTCTGCAAGTGAAGTTACACCTCCATTTAAGCACAAATTTTGCAGTTTAAAGACCTGAAAATCACCTAAGCGAGAGAAAAAATGGCCGCCGAACAAAACGAAAACAAGACTAAAGGTCCCTAAACACGCAAAACACCACCATAAACACGCAAAACACCACCAAACAGCTACGGATATTCCAAAAAAGTTGCACGACATGAAAAAGTCGCACAAAACGAAGGACGCTAAATCAGCCACATTATATACACCAAACACCATTTGCTATTCTTAAGGATTGCTTTCCGCCTATGGAAATAAAAAAGCTGTTTTTCCTTTTATCTTGGTTTAACCGCTTTCCATTATTAGGATGTTGTTCAGATATTTACATATGGAGATGCCTTTGGCGATTTTTTTTCACAGCCAGCAATATTTTTGAAAACATTCTTGGTGCTGTAGCTAGGCCAAACAGAAACCCTTGGAACAGATTTGCTTTTCATCATTCATTAATGTTTCTATATGTTTGAAATGATAATAAAAAGTGCTAAAATGTTATGGAGAGGAAATCCATTCTGAAGTCCAATATTTTTTAGGAATGGATTCAAGACTTGTTAAATGTAATACTGGACAAAGGCTTCTTTGTTATATTGGCGACCAAGAAGGTACTAGAATTGATGCCTTTCTTTAGTCTTCCAAAAATGGCACTAATCTATAAGGGCATATGTGAGCTGTTCAAATGAGCACTTTTTTCTAACCAGAGGAAAATACAGCTATTATTGACCCACAAAATCACTCAGTTATTAATGTTTGTCCAAGTATAACATCTTCCATCTAGGCATGACGCACTTCTTTGGTAAAGCTTCAAAAAAAAACACTCCTGTAAAACAGTCCAATCTAGCTTGTTGCAATACTCACACACCAAACTCTGCATACACACATGGGCTTAGATATTAATAGATTGCTATATAGTTAAAAAGGGAAACCGCAAGGGTCCCAATTACAGTACAAATGAAAACTTTAACTATAAATAAGTGTAAGATATTGGCCATGAACACTGCTATGTAGACACAAATACCTTTTCAAGTTCTCCTCTTCCTCCTGATAAAGTTCTCTGAAATATTTATGGTGTCCATTAAGTAACATAATTATGAAGGGAATAGTTCAATATTATAGATTCTTCCAACATCTGCCACAGGCGAAAACAATAATATATGTAGCCCACTGCTATTTTTTGTATCCTGTTGTATACTGCTGTGCCAGACATGCCAACAAACAAAAAGATACACATGGAGAAATATTACTGACAGTCTGTGTTTAAAAAAAGAAATACAAAAATAAAGTATGAAGAAGACACAGCATCAACATAAGTGCAACACAAATCTGACATTGAACTTGTCCCAAAATTAATTTATACTTTCAAGCGTTCCTGCCAAACAATGAATATGTAGTATTTTTAGAATACTCTATAAAAAAAATATAACCGCTCAGTTCTTTTTTTCTATGAGGTACCTCTTCAAAAACACAACAGAGAAATCCAAGACCCAAACATAGTTATAAAAGATTTAACATATTTATTAATATCTTACAAATATAGCATTTTTGTATATAGATGTGCGTTATCTTCATCTGTGCTGGAGATAGGTATACTGTGTAGTTTTCATTATATAAGGGGTTAATAGTTGTTGGGGAGCACAGGGATCTAAGTCTGATTGTCTGTGTGGGATAAATGCCTTGGATTTGGGAAGAGGGGAATAGAAAGCACCAGGAGAGGCTCATTTAATGTATCGAGCGGAGGTTATGGGGGTTGTAGCTTAAAAATGATCTATCTTTTCTGCAGCCTCCCCCAACATGGAGCAAAAAAGACGTGTTTGGTTTAATTTATTATTTAAAATGATCTTTAAAATTAACAATTAGATTTTTTAAATGAAATATTGGTAATATGTTCATTAATAGTCCTTATTTCCACTTTTGCCAGAGGGGGATGTAAAAAACGTCAAGCTCCTGGATAGGAAAGCAATGAAATAATCACACCCGCTTGGCTTGTGCTGGCTATAAAAAGCGAGGTTTAACTGTTACTACTGGTCATTGCATAGTCAGGTGAGTAGAGGTCCTAAAAGACACACTTAATTAACAGTGCTGGACCGAGGTCGTAGGCCTCCAGAGGCAGGCTGCAGCTCTATGGTCTTCTGTGTTCTGGAGTGCTCCTTATACCATTCCTGGAGAGGAAAATGTAAATAGAGTAGAATAGACGGTTCAACTAAGAATATACACAGCTATAAAACATCATCTACACAATGGAAGGGAGCGCCACCTCTCACCTGGATCTCCTCCTCATACATTTTCATACTCAAATCACTCTTCGTTCGAGATCTGCGGCCAACGAACAGCACTGTGGCAGCCTTATGGGGAGAAATAAACAGACAATCTGACAGGAAGACAGAAAAGTGTTGGGCAGGAACATATGAGGAGCCAAAGAACAAAGGAAGAGATACAATAACATGTATGTGTCATTCTGGATGCTGTGGCCTGAAAAGATGACTATACATTAGGATTAAGGAGACAAAAATATCCTCAAACTCAGAGAATGAACAATAAAGAGAAACAAATCAGAACAGGCAAAATAGATAGATACAGATGAAAGCACGACTGGCTGAAAAAAAGAGATTCACACACCTCATTGGATTGGAGATGAGAAAGCAATTTGCGTAGCTGGGTTTTTTCATCATTGCTCTTGGTCTGTCTGAGAATCAGAGTTAATTCTTCTCTCCCCACCTCCATTTCCAAAGTTATTCCTTTCTCATCTGCGAAAAGAGGGGCAGACAGAAAATGTGATTGTGCCCTCTCTTAAAGATTGTCGTAGCCCTTGTATACACACACACACACAAAAAAGAAAATTATAACTGAAATCAACTTGAGAATACCATGTGCCTAGTTCAATCCCTATAATGAAATATATTCAAATACACTGGATGACAGTTTGTAGATAGTGTAAATAATTTGAACTATTTATGTTGAAACCAAATGCTATTGCTCATGCCAGGTGAAAGGAGCCATTGGTTCTCAAATATGTGCTAGATCATTGCTTAGAAGGTAACATGTTCGAAAAGCAGAGTGACTGTATTGTATGTTAACAGCTCCTCACCCAAGCCAAGTTAGATGAAAAGGAGTCAGCAGCGTTACTTACTTTGTTTACAGAGTGAGCTGAGAGAAGGCAAACCATGTTACCTACCCAAAGAGCAATGGAAGACAACTCCTGACATACTGCTATGCAGGAGGCTTTACCAACCAGTGGCTTCCTTTGTCCTTGAAGTCTGACCAACTTAAAACAAAGCTTCGGGACACCCCTTAACACAGGACAGTTTTCGACTTATTTACCCCAAACTTGCATGTTGACTAGAAATGGACCAGGATTTTAAAAAGCCATATTCAACTAATTGCGATAAGCAAGATTTACTTCTACCAAACTTTTTAACATGCAATTCCTTTGGACAACCACTCAGTAGACGAGTCCATCAAGAACCGGCTAGGTTTTGTGAATTAGTTTTTTTTATATTATTGACTGTATGAGCCTCCATATGTATACTTACTACTTTTTTTTTTTTAAATTTAAATACTTTTTGGGAGCTGACTGTTTTTTTTCTGATAACTGGTGATGTTGTCACAGCTATATAGCTATATGGTTTTGGATTCTTATTGTATTGTGCATTTCTCCACAGTTTTTAAGTGTAATCATAAACAGGATATAACAAAATAGAAAGGGTAGAAAGGCTTTTGTATGGTATTGGAGCTCAGTGGTGATATGTGGATATGGGAGCGCTCTAGTGTAGCAGCAGTTACACTAAACAGACTGTTAGTTGTCAGCAATATGGGAAAACTATGGGAAATGTGTGGTGCGACAGTAAACTTTATCTATGCACAATTATATTGTTTACTATGCTCTGCTTACTGGTGCCCTTGTTAACAGGTTATCAGATCATCATTAAAATTACTTGCCACCCTTACCTTCCACATCTCTGTTTTTCCTGCTGTAATTCATACGGAATACAAAGGCATCCAGTATGCATGCCACAATGATGGTGAGAACCACCTGTAAACAGACAGAAATGAGCAGGGAGATTGAGGGGAAAAGCCAGTAATAGGGACACAATGACAGTTCACTCACCATAGTGACAATGTAAAACACCATGAAGTACAGACGTGCCCAGTGAGAGGTTTGAGAGGTGACTCCTTCCTGTGATAGAAACAGGGAAATGTGACTGCTTAACTCACCCAATTTGCCCCCACACGTCACAACATTTATGATATTGCTCTTTTACATTTAGGTATCCCTAGGTTTGTTTCTAAGTATTAAGAAAGTATTCTTACATGTTTTACTCTGATAACATCCATTGTCCTCACCTGGAACACCATTGCAGTAATGTATCCGCCTTTCTATAAACTAGTACATTCAACACAAACTACATTGATTGGCAGGATGACTGTAGACTAAATTCACTAAATTTGCCAGATTTAAAAGTATCTGACATTAATTTGTTCTGATCTCTTTGCAAGCAGGCAACGTATAATGTTCTCATGCAGAGATGAAAAAGAATCCTATACTCCTGGGAGGAGATACTCACCATAATAATATACCAATTGTTTACCACTGTCAACTCAAATAGTGTCACTGTGGAGACAGAAAAAGATTAAGCTTTTATGGAGGGGAAATGTCCATCTTGGAGAAGGGGTGGAATAGCATAGAAAATATCTGACATAAATGTTAGACTTCACGAATATAAAGCAAGGAAGCAAAATAAATTGTATTGTGTGGTGCTATAACAAGAGACATGAACCTGGAAGGCAGTAGGTTAATGAGGAAATACCATTCTAAAAGTACATGTCACTGATGGTCCTTCACACTCTCTTTCTCTTACCAAAGCTGTTAAAAATATTGTTGAAGTTATTTAGATAGTAGTAACCCTCCTCTTTCCGCGTCTGGTTGCCCACAGTGTAGTTCAACAAGCGGTAAGACTCTGCCACTGTGCTGTTACTAAGAGGATGAAATTTAGAGTTATTTGCACACACCATATTAGAATTTGTACAGAAGGCAGATTATCACAGGAGGAGCGATGGTAACATATTGAAAGCCTTTTTATTGTCTCTCTAAGGGAAGTCTAAGGGAAAACATTTGAACCCTGCAGATTTGAAAACAACTGCAATTGCAGCACTGAAAATGTAGGATGAGGTTAATATGCATTTCCCAAAGATAAACTACTGCAATATTAAGCTAGCCAACCTCATGCATTTTCTTAACAATTCTGTATTTAATTTGTTTGACGAGGCCTGAAACCTGCTACAGAGTGTCTGTACTTATCTAGCTGTTTAATCACATTTTGACAAACTCCAACAAACAACATAGCTGTTTAACAAGCAGATTCTAGAAATATTCAAAGAATCCCCAAAGGCTTCCAATAACTAAAATTAAGTTAATGAGTAGAGGAAAATAGGACAAAGTTGATACTTGGACTTTTTGTTAATTGCCACTAGAACTTCAAAACGGTTTTACATTTTCTTACATCAAGATCTCTTGTTCTGGCACTCATTGTCTTTGAAACATACTGCTTAAACCCTCTCTACTTGTGGATTCCATTAATACAAATGGAACGTTGAATATTTAATGAGGTCTGCATTCTGCACACAATCTTATTGCAACTGCTCGTCAATGTATAAACACTATGTGACTGGTACATAATCAAATAAAGTAAAATAATACAGATACTTTATGATTACTAAAGACACAGTAATACCAAATAAGGTATGATTTCTCTTGCTAGTATAAATTATTCAGATCACAAAGGTTATACTCACTTGCAGCAGTTTGGATACAGCACCCCAGCAAAGAACTCCATGCCCACAATGGAGAAGGAATAATAAAAGATGAGCAGAGTGAGGCCCAGGCTGTTGAGCAGAACATATGCAGATTAGTATTGGTTAAAAGAAGGTGTGGATAAAGAGGGGAGGTAAAGAGACGTAATGAGGGGGTAGAGAACAGGAAAGAGAGAGACATTAGTAGGTGTATAGAAGAAAATCCACAGGAGTAAAATGTAAGAAAGGGGCTTGCACCTTGGAGATCACGCAAAGTACAGGCGACATCCTTACCTTGCCATCCTCGGTAGTAGCTCAAACATGGTATCCGACACTGTTCTGTACCGCTTCTTCAGTTTGAAAAGTCTGCAGATTAAAGATTGCAGAACTGTATCAAGCATGAACTGAACATACATTTTAATTAGAGTGACAAGCTTTTGAAAGCTACAACTCTCTTTATAAAGTCAATTAAAAAAAAGGTATACGGTATACTATAAAGCTTTGATTATGCATGTGGATTAATGAACATTAACTGCTACTCCACTCTTCATTACTAGAAAAGTAAAGACATTGGCCGAGAATGGTTTCTAAGAGCAGGTTATATTTCTCATTTCAGGAAAGAAATACGTTTTTTTGCAGCTTTACCTCTTGCTCTGAACAGATCTGCTAACAAGGAAGAATCCTATTGGATTTCCAGATGTTGCAGGTTTATTATTTTGTTTACACCCTCCACCAACTGACCTGAGAAGCTGCAGAGGCCGCAGCACCACAATGAAATAAAAAGGTTTCATGTTGAAGGCCAGAGCCAGGAGTCCAAGTAAAGCCAGAATGGTCACAGAAAAATCAAACCTTGGAGAGAGAGAGAGAGGGAGAAGGGAAGCAGTGCAAAATATAAGTGTTGTGCTTGTCTACAGTTTAGAACAGAATGCTATAAATATAATCCCAAATAACAGGGATATCAAAATGAATAAATCTTGCTGTCAGAGGAAACAATCCTGAAGAATAAATCCTATCCATAAATATTACCACCAACTTTCACTAAGAACAAAAGCTGCCACTTCAGCATGTCCAAACGTTGTATAGCGGGGCCCTACGATTGTCCCAAACAGAGTTTAACAAAGACTCACAAGTGCCACCCAGATGTGAAGTACTCTTGTGGTCCCAAGCCTGTCACCTTTAGAAGCATCTCAGCCCCGTATACTGTAATAGAAATATTGTGAAAGCCACAGAGCCAAAGGAGGAGCAAGTAATTAGTATATAAGATATTTTAGTTAAAAAACTCACTTGTAAGAAAGACTATGTAGCTCCACGGGACACCCTGTGGGAAAAAAATCCCACCTGGAAGAGAATGGTAGGTCTTAGAGAGGACATGTGCCAAGTAGAGAACAGACACAGTAAGTTCATCAAACCATGCCTGTTGCACATAAGAAAATACTTACCCTGCAGCATGAAAGTTTCTGTCAGAATCCAGAAGCCATTGATAGCAACAATTGCATCTGAGACAGGAAGGGAATTTTATTAAATAAATTCTGGATTGCATTATGATTGCACTAAATATATTATTTTGTAAAGGATTGCCTAGCACAACCTCACCACTATCCCCATACGCAATAAAGCAATTGTTTGCAAAGAAAAAAAAACAGTATGTGTTGCCAGGGTTGAGGCAGAACATAATATCATCAGACACAAACAAATGGTGTTCAGCTTTTTTCATGTTTTCCCCATTTGCATAGATGTTAACATAAAGAATACCATATTTGCATGTTTTTGCAGTTTAAAATGAAAAAAATACTTTTATTAATTAATTTATCATTTCTAGCTGAACATGGTAGGAGGACTTAAAAGTAAGTAGAATAAGGGAAACAACTTAATAAGTAGGAGAAAACAATGCAGCTAAAAAGTAGGAAGAGAGGTACTTACACACTGTGTACTGAAAGGCTTTGGAGTTCGCCAGCACATTGATACCTGTATGGGAGAGAAATCATTCATTGAATAACAAAACAAATTGCTACAGGTAGGGAATTGTCATGTAAGAAGAGGTTCTAGGAAATCAAAAGATGTTACAGCAAAACAATAAAAGAAAAAAGAAAAACACCATTTACTAATATATAGTAAATAATGTTTCTTTGATTTGAGTTACTTGACCTTTAAATATAAGGAATGCTGTTGGAGGAAGATCATCAAACCAATGCTCACGAATCCGCTGCACCTGTAGAAAGTAGTGTGATACAGTTCATCAATAAGATGTGCCAGGAAACTAAGTAGCCTAGGAAAATACAAGATAAGTCACTAACAAGAAATAAAATGTCACACAACGACAGAAGCAAAACCATTAAAATATAGTGTCAATCTTATAGAAGGTTACATAAACACCTTGTCCTCGGTTTTCTTTTTATGGCTCTGGTGCTCATTTACATAACAAAGTGGAACTTGTCACAAAGGGGGCTATGGAGCTATCACATTCCTACTGCATCAAAGCCATAAGAGTAAAATCCTACGATTGATTAGTACATATGAACTGTTCCCTGCTTCTACATGAGATTTTATCTAAAATGCCATTACACGGCTACTGTAAGAGGTACTGGACATCCTAGGCTATACAAGTACTATCAGCGAGACAAACCCTTGCAGGTGGTTGAGTTTATTAATAGGAAAAGATAAATGCTTACAATAACACTTACAAGACACTTAAGGAGCTACAAGTGTTCCAGCAGAAGTAAAAAAAAAAAAAATAATCCTAAAGAAGCATTTTTCAGGACATTAAACCATAAAAAACTGAAGCACACACATCCCAAAGCACAAAAGAAGCCTATCCAATGTTTAACCCAGCCATATACAACAATACTAAAGAACAATCAACCAAAGCACAATGTCAATTACAAATAAACACGGCTACCCAACTAATGGTGGCCCACCTAATTATCCAAAGCCCCAGGAGTTAATGCATACATATCTGGCACTCGTCCACCTGTATATCCCCTTCTTATTAATACCATGTAATAAAGCACATCAGCGTGTCAATGTCAAACAGGTAGCACACACAATGTTGTAATATTTACTGATGTTCTTTAAATCTGCTGGGTTTGCTATGGGAATTACAGTGTATCTGGGCTCGGACGCACAACTTCACACACAAATCTTATTAAGTGCACACGTAAAGATCCTTACAAGTCTTGTAAGCTTCTTTCCCTTATGTGACAAAGCCCCTAGCTACAAATCAGTAAGTTGTTCCGTGATATTACATGCAGGAGCCAAGTAATAGCTACTTAAATGCTCCGTTAAGAGCTCCCGTAGCTACAAGTCACCCTTGCAAGAGTTCATGCCATGTAATTGAGCTCCCCCTCTCCCTATACACATATTCTATATCTATATTTAAAATAAAAAATTAATGAAGCAAGAGGGCTGAAGAATCCATTTAAGCATCTCCAATTTTTATGTTAGCTCTAGAATGAACTACGGTAATTCAAAGAGCACTTGGAAAAATACTCACCTTCCACTTCAAGTCAACCACCTCATAGAAGTGGTAGAAGTCTTTTAACCTGTATACACAAAAACTGTATTATATATACAAGCACACACAAAGATCATTACAAGGATGCAATACAGAACATATAGATATATCAGTAATGTGCACAGTACATTAGCCGGTGGTGATCGCCGTAGATCCACATAAACAAAAACTATGGAAAGTGTTGTCAAGTTTGTGTGGTGGTACAAAATAGATCTGTTATATAGAAATCCATTGCACGAACAAGAGATAATGATCTATAAAAAGGTAGATTTTATTTTAAACATTTGGACATTTTTTTTTTTTTTTTAAAGAAGGTTGATTATCAATTCTGATCACAAATGCATACGGTTACCATGGCCATTGAAGCCCTTCTGCATCAGGTACACATATTGCCACAGATGTTTCCTGTGACCAATCAAGTGAATGGAGCAAGATTTTACCTTGATTGGTCACAGGAAACCAATATCTCACATCAACTAGAGTGTGATGCAGTGTTGATCATTGTGCAAACTACCTAGGTTCTGTTTCCCTAACTAGGACTATCACATTGATGGAGTGTACAAAGCAATAAAACGGATGTACACTCTTGACTGAGTGGAGAAATGTTTAGAAGGTACATTGCATGAGAGGTGGTTAATACTATAGGATTAAAAATGCACAAACTTACAATAAAGGGTTTGGTTGTGAAACAGGAGGGCGATAGATACATTGTGCATATTATTGATGAAGGTTATGAGCTTCATTAAACAGATTTGTTTTAGTGGAGTTTTGAAGGACTTGAGACAGGAGGAATGTCTAGTGGATGGAGGTAAGGAGTTCCAAAGAATAGGGGCAGCTCGAGAAAAAAGTCCTGAAGGCAAGAGTGAGTGGAGGTGATAAGTGGATCGTTAACAGAAAGGAGAGCGAGTGTGTGTGTGTGTGGTGGGGGGGGTATTTTGAGATGAGAGCATGAGATTTAGGGGTGTGCATTGCTGTTGAGGGTTTATATGTTAGGGCCGTGATTTAAAATGTTATTCTGGAGGTTATCGGAAGCCAGTGGAGTGACTGACAGAGTGGTGATGCTGACAATGAGCTTTGAGTATGGTAGATAAGTCTAGCAGAGGCGTTCATTATGGATTGGAGTGGTTACGACAGGTTGATGGGGAGCCTAGCAAGGAGCGAGTTGCAGTAGTCGAGGCGAGACATGATGAGATAATGTATTAGAAATTTTAGTTGTCTCTTGTGCATTTAAGAGATTTTTGTTTAGGTGAAAGAGACAAGATTTGGCAAGTAAACATATTTGAGGAATGAAAGAGGGCAGGAGCAAGAAGAACCACAAGACAATGGACTTGGGAGGAGGGAGTGATAATGGCATGGTCAACAGAGAGACAAATTTGAGTAGTGAACACTGTATTAGCGGGTGGGAAAACAAGGAGCTCAGTGTTTTATATTTTGAAATGGTGGGTGGACATCCAGGAGCATATGCTAGACAGACAGTTGGAAACTTGTGCTAGAATAGATTGTGATAGATCTGGTGTTGAGAGGTAAATCTGAGTGTCATCTGCATAGAGAGGATATTGAAATCTGAAATATTTTAATAATGTTACAAGTGAGTAAGAATAGATGGAGAAGAGGAGAGGGCCCAAGACTGAACCTTGGGGTATGTCAAAAGACAGAGGGCGAGGTGAAGAAGTGGTGCCAGTAAAGGAGAAACTAAATGTTCAATGTTGTAGGTATGATGTGAGCCATAAAAGAGCAGAGTCACGGATGCCAAGAGAGTAGAGAATTTGGATTACAAGAGAGAGTCAACTGTGTCAAAGGCAGCAGAGAGATCTACTAGAATTAGAAAATAGAGAAATTACTCTGACTTGGCAGTGAGCCAGCGACTTCTGTGAGAGTGCTCTATGTGGAGTGATGGGGCCAGAAATTGCATTGGAAGGGATCAAGAAGAGAATTGGAGGAAATAAATTGGTTATGGATCAGCTGCTCACGTAGTTTTGAAGCCAGGGAAAGTAGTGATATAGGGTGATAATTAGATGCATTAGCGGAATAAGATTAAGTTATGTTTAAGAATGGGTGTAGCTATAGCATGTTTTAGAGAGGATGGAACCTTTCCAGTGTTTAGGGACAGATTGAATACATGTGTGACAGCAGGGATAAGTGTGGTAAAGAGGGGAGGAAGTTAACTGTGATGGAATAGGTTCCTGTGGACAGGTTGTAAGGCGAGAGGTTGATAGCAGAACTGGAAACTTCATCCTCTGTTACAATCTTAACAAGGAGTTCATAATGGATGTGGGATTGGGGAAGACGAAGTGTTGTTGGTTAGTTGAAAGGAGGAAGTGTGTGAGCTGCATTGATAGGATAATTTGTTTTAAATGTTTTCAATCTTATCTTTAAAAGTGTCAAAGTCCTCAGCTGTGAGACAAGAGGAGGCAGGAGGGCGTAGGAAAGTGTTGAATGTGGCGAACAAACATTTAGGGTTGGAGGACACATATGTATTGTAGGCCATAGCACTAAAAGGTATTGTATATATTCCATTACTCAAGTGTTATCTTGTGCCATAACAGAGATATTTTAGAATGTCTTAGCTCATTGGTTTGCAGAGGGACTAAAATCAGTATTTAAGTGAACTAGTAAAAATGGTTTAAAGATAATTTTTTCTAAATAAATTATTGCCTAGCACAAGTGCACCGCTACTTTTATTTTAACACCTAAAAAGATCTCTCGGTTGAATTACCTGAGAGTATCATTCCCACTTTGCTTCAAGGCTCTGAAAGTCAGGTATCTGTCACGGGCAGACATCTGAGGCTTGTAGAACTTCATCATCCCATCAAAATGGCAAAAAGAAATTCCTGCTGGACCCTGCAAATGAGAGGAAAGACATAACTGTAACAACCCTCTTCTTTTTTACAAGATAATGGGCAAAGTATTCACACAGAGGTTTAAAGATAGATGGTGGATTGTGATATAATGCTCCTAAGGTCGGCTAGTGAATTCATGGAAAAGTCTTAAGAACTTTGTAATAATAATAATAATAATAATAATAATAATAATAATAATAAAGGTGGACTGACATAACCTGGTAAGAAAATTCATAAAACCCTAATCAGATGTCAAATGACCGCAAGTATAAACTACAGTCTTCGTTCCTAAAGCACTAAAGAAGCAGTATGTGGGCCAAGTGTTTGTGTCAGCAATTGTTTTTATGAAAATATTACCCCTGGAGAAATGTACAGCATTACAGCAAGAATATCAGAGGCCTTACCACTTTTACCATGCCTACAGCACCCAAGCCCATCTTTCCCCTCCGGTCTCTGTGTACCTCTGTGCTGAGCAGCAGTTGATAGCTGTGTTGTGTAGCCATGCGCTTGTGCAGTAGGAGAGACTTAAACTTTTTCTTTTCAATGTCATTAAAAGTGTCAAACACGACTGCCAGGAGCTGAGGATAACAAGTAAATTGGAAAGATTATTAATGAACACAGAGCAATATATATAAATTTTCATATACAGTCTAGTGTGTTATTGATCCAAATAGTTGTGATGGCCAAAATAAAATACCTATAAGAGCATCATAACCAGTCAACCAATATGTAGACAAATCAGCTAAAGGACCACAGTAGTATAGGTATACATTCCCATTTATTAAATGCTAAAGTAACAGCTGGGTAAGCCATGAACAGAAAAGCTTGAGAAAAATCAAATTTTTTTACATAAATATTTGTCTAATTTCAGCTTTTCTTCATTGCATGGAACTTGAGGGTGTGTATTGAAAAGTGGGAAAGGTAGACGAGGAGGGAGAAGAGAGCAGATTTATTGTATTATTGGAAAGGAGGGTCTGCTTTAGTATTTGACATATTAATCTGCAAACCATGCTCCTGCAGAAATATAAATACACCTTACACATCCAACAATCACCAAAGTACCATGGATGCTTTCACATACCAGGAGAGGTTATCAGAATCTAAATATTATAATATACTAGCGACTTGCCCGTCAAAAACGACGGCAATAACAAGTGAAGCCTGGCAATACAGTTTGCCACAAAATGCGAGTATGGGTGCCCTCTGAGCACCTTCGGCACTCATTATTATTATCGTTTATTTGTAACGCGCCAACATATTCCGTAGGTTTTGCCACTCATTGACAAGCCGCACCTTTCCTGCTTTGCAATGATCCCCTTCGGCGCTCATTGCGACTCCCACGATGAGCGCCTTTGACGATCAACGCGTGGCTTGCAATGAGCGCCTTCATGGCTCATTGCGAGCCTACTTTATATGCCTGTGTAGTTTAGGGGCCTACTGCCTTAGGTTCATTGTTACTGCCTTGGGTTCATTGTTACTGCTTTGCATTAAGTCTTAGTGCTTTGAGCTTCTATTTACATCCTTCAGCCTCATTTTAAGTCGCGTTAAGGTTTTTTTGGGAGCCATTTTTTTTTCTCGGTTCTCCGATTTACAATCGTGAAAAAAAAAAAAATTATGCCTCAAATTAATTTGCAACCTCACTCACAGGCTCCCTGGCTCTCCCCCTGTGCTGTTTGTGAGTACGTAAATGAATTTGAGGCATATTTATGTGTTTTTGCATGTTTTTCCAGTTTGGTGGTTCGGCCGTTAAAGTTGTATTTTTGTGAGCCCCGCAGTCCATCTACGCGTTTCGGCTCCCAAGTCATACGGCCCGTAATTTTGGCCAAGTCCTGTGTGTCTCGGGATGATGGCAAATGAAGTCCCGCGTGTATACGGCTGCAATGAGCGACTTTGGCGCTCATTGCAGCCTAAGTCCTGCATGCTTCAACTGCTTGCCTCGCTTTGCGAGGCTCGCAGTGCAATGAGCACCTTTGGCGCTCATTGCGCCCTAAGTCCCGCGACGTGCCTGAACAGCTCGCTACAGGCCGCAATGGGACAACAACTTGCAGTATGACAACTATATTAGTGATAGTGGTCATTTACCATTTTTTTGCAGTGGTATAGATAATAAACATGTCAGTGAAAGCACTTATACCTGTCTACCTGAACCCTTCAGATCATATGCAAGTATGTGAGATGCTCACCAGATTCATGATGAAGTATAGTTCAATTGACAGGTAGACAATGAAGAAGATGCACGACCAAGGATTGCGAGAATAAGCTGGCATCATGACATCAGGGAAACTGCAAAGCAGGATGTACAATGTCACTATGAGAGACGCTGGTGCATGCAAGGCAGTAATAAGATATTGCACTTACTTGGCAGTGGTCAGAAGTACGAACAGGTTGACAAGGCTGTTCTCCAAATTGTTGAAGTACTAAGAAAGCAACAAGAGACACAAATAATACACACAAAAAAATGATCAGGGAGTAAGCAACATCCTCCCAGCTGAGGGGGTATACTAAGTGAAAAACTATGTGATAGACATTAGACTATGCTCGATCTAAAAGAACACTGTAGTGATCAAGCAATACTGTTTAATTTATTAAATAACTGGTTAGCAATAAAAACAGTGTGAAGAAAAGAAAATCATTGTAGATTTTAAAATATTCTAAATATTTTAGACTTCATCAGAAATGCTTCTCTCTACCACTTATGTCCAAGAGGTTGGATGGAGGATCTGCCTTGGGGACATTACTAACAGGAGTCTTTGTTCCAAAAACCTTGTTTATCTGCTTAGGTCCCTACTGTAGCAATTGTAGGCAAAAACAATCAAAAATATAATTTCAGACAGACTTCTGGGCAGATCGTTTTTCACCTCTGGACACCTAACAGAGGATGGAGAGAACTAAATATGTTGGAAGCCACAATGCTAAGTTTAAATGTAAGTTGTGACATCTACATTAAAATTAGTTTTCTTCAAAATACGGATTTGCTAAGTTACTATATTGACAAATTACTGTTTTACCACTACAGTGACGGTTTAAGAGAATACCAAGAGTGAAATAAGCTTGAGAGTTTGTAGATAGGAATAGGACAGATTGGTTCCAATCTAATGTCACATTTTAGTTTCTATGGCACGTGTACATATAAGCTACATACACTGAGAACAAGAACACACACATACATGTGTGTGTGTGTGTATATATATATATATATATATATATATATATATATATATATATATATATATATATATATATATATATATATATATATATAGTAAATATATATATATATATATATATATATATATATATATATATATATATATATATATGTATATAGTAAATAAATAGTACATCTGTGTTCACATATGAATGTCTAAAACAAGTTCAGAATTCCGAGAAAAACAGTTATTACACTGCCTTCTGGGAAAAGAGCTGGGATTGCAAATGTGCCCACAAATGCCTCGCTCTTCAATCCATAGCCATTATCAAACATGGCTTCCTTTAAGCTTATGCATGCTGTATTACACAGCTTTAATGCAAAGCCAAGGTTGGATTAAACACAAGCTGAGTATCCAATCCATGTACAGCTGTTTCAAGCTTACTGGCTATCATCAGCATGGAGCGGGATCTCAGCCTATTAATTTATTTATTTATTTATAATGTCGATAATGGGTGCCACAGAAAATTACCAAGCCACACATGTCTACATCTCATGCAATGACATGGAATCATCCACACAGCATGCCACACACAGATAGCTCATGCCAACATACTAACTAACATGCACATGATCTGCTGAATGAAAATACTTTAAAGAAGTGTATGAAAACTCACCGGATCAGAGGGATTAGGAGAAAACAAGTAAAAACCTGAGAAAACCCACAAAGTGATAGTGTTATTTGGAGCTGGATTATAGAGTACTGTATAACCACTTTTCTAAGTGTGCATGCACAGAGGCAGGTGTCTGTGTACCAGCTCAGATTACATTTAATACATGTACCCATAATAGTTTACAGACCACATAACCACTCATTTCTTTTAATATAAAAACAGGTAGGAAGAGTATGAATAACTGACCTGTGTTTTTATCGGTCACCTATAATGTATTTATAGATGCCATTCATTACTGCAGAAGGAATGGGAGTTTAAAGCAGCTCAAAACAAATCTTACCTAATATGGCAAAAATGACCATGAAGAAAAGGAGAAGGAGAAGAATATCTATGAAGGGTGGGAGCGACTGGAAGATCTGCCGTAGGTTCCTGTCAAGACAAAAAGCAGGTTCAAATCAGATTCAGTGCTTCTAATCTTTTCTCACGCATTGTGATACCAGATGATCTTGCACTAAAAGGCTAAAACCAATGGATGATTATAAATATTTTGGAAGTGTACTGTATGTAAAACAGTCTCAAAATTAAATATTTAAACCATAAAACAACAGCAGCCCTCACCACTCAGTCTCTCCAAATTAGTGTGGCAAGTAGGGCCAGATTACCAAAAAAAACAAGAGAGTGATCATAGGGAAGCAGGAGCCAAGAAAGATGGATGTGCACTAGGTGCATATTGAGTGTTTATGAGTCCTAGGCACAATCAGATTTGAAAGCCTCCCACGGTTAATAATGAGCATTTAGGTTTGCTACATCCCTAGTTTTCTATATCCCAAACAGAATATACAAATATATATACAAATCCTACACACTATTTGGTGTCACTGCACTGGTAAATACTGGTATCCTGGCGCCCTCCATAAAGTATGCTACACTGGGTAAACATATACCACTGGACTCCACACTCATATCTCATAGAAAACCTGCATAATCCTATCTAATATTTCACGGTCACACAACATTCTTGACAATCTTTGTAA
Organism: Discoglossus pictus; assembly: GCA_027410445.1. NCBI lineage: Eukaryota > Metazoa > Chordata > Amphibia > Anura > Alytidae > Discoglossus > Discoglossus pictus. The sequence goes on along the minus strand of CM050163.1, from coordinate 399,715,184 downwards.
AGGATAATGCAAACATGTCTTACAGTAGCAGATCAGTTAAGTTTGGCCTTACTGGCAAAGTGCCTATTCTCATAATGATAACCAATAGTAGACTCTAAAGGTATTATATTATGAAACAAAACAAGCATATTTCATCCACCATTAGACCTGTGATAAGTATAACACAAGCTAATTTGTATTGCAACACACCATTTTTTCCCAAGAATCATTTATTACCTGTGCATATAAAAAAATCCTTGCCCCATCTATTATAATAGAAACTGCAGGCGTATTCACTTATAAAATTTAGGAAATATACCATACTGTGGCCCTCATTCAATTGCGATTTTGACAATTCAATAGGGCTCTAAATAAGCACATAATATATATTTTTTAAAGAAGTTTTTAGTTAGTGAAAACCTTGCTTTTGGATAGATGCTTAATAACTAAAAACTTCTTTAAAAAATATATGTGATGTGCTTATTTAGACCCCTATTCAATTGGCAAAATTGCAATTGAATGAGGGCCTGTGTAATTAGTATTACAAAATACCAGTGATGCAATTACAAGACTCTCATCGTGGTCATTGTTAAAATGGGAAGGCATTCTTCATTAACCAAGAAATGTGCCCTTAATGAATTGAGTCATATGTATATTCCTCCCTTGATGCCCTCACCTACGCACAGCTCCACAGTATCTGCAGTCTACAAGGAAGATGGGGCGCAGGGCTCGTGTTACACGCACATGTGAGGTCTGTCGCACCAGCACCACAATTGCCTCTATAAACTGCACCAGCAGCACACCACTCTGTACCAAAAAAAATAGCTATTAGACTCTTATAAAACACCAAACATCATACAGATCTTTACAACAAAAAAAGGTAAATTATAATTATACACAACAACAGAGAAGAAATTGGAAAGGCAGAATAAAATCAATACTTGACTGATACTAGATAAGGGGGAAACTTTATAAATAAGTTGAACATATTGATCCATTCTGGAGGTGACGGATTCATGTTCACAGGTGCAGTGGCAAATGAGATTAATCCCACAGGATTTTGGCTTGATTGCAAGTCAGAGGAAGCAGAATAGAAAATTCTTTGACAAACTTCAGGAAATAGTATGACTGGAATTGTGGGTGGAGTGAAGGGAGTTTTTTATTTATTTAAATAGAGTTTATCATTTAGGGTACCTTCAGGAAGTGGGAGAATGTACTATTAAACTCAATACATCCTGCGAATCAAGCAATCTCATGACAATATACCAAATATGCAAGTTAATCTTATATCACATACTATTTACCAGGTTGCTACAGCTGAATAATGATTTATGTTATGGTAAAAGGCTTTTCTACTTTACAGGTGGTAAGCTTTATTAATGATAAATTCATCTGTTATGCACTGTACCATTTTCTTTTGGGTAAGTATGAATCTAAGTATAGTAAAGATGCTTCTACATGTAACATGTCTCTTAATCAACACTCAACAATAGGAGTTGCACTCTTTGCATAACATTTAGTGGACCAGTAATAGTTTCCCTTTCTTGTGACACGCTATGATAATCTTTCAACTGAATAATATGGATTTTGTTGGGATCATCTGCATTATGGGCCATCAAATGCCCATTTCATTTGTTACACTGGTTCTGTTCTTGGACCTTTAGCATTGTCCTGCGATGCTTCAGGAACGCACGCCACCCCAGCCATCTCATCTTCATGCTCAGTTCAAACACAACTAATGCCAGCACCAGCAGCTCCAGCGTGGCGTGTATCTAAGGGGGAAAAAAAGAGAGTAATAGAGGGTTTATCCTGATTGGAGAGGGATTTAGAGTACATTCAAATTTCATTAATGCATTTTGATTCCTGCATATATTTGTCAGTATTCTACATTACTGCCATGACCCATATTAAACTAAATAATTAAAATATAGTCTTTTGAAGAAATAGTCTTGATAATGGCAAAAAAGTTTTAGAAAATGTTAAAAATATATATAATTTTTTTATTTTTATTTATTAATGGTTATATGCATCGGTTGAAATTCTATGGGCCAGGGATCCTACACTATTTACTGCTGGTTCCTAGAAGTTCAGGCTAATAGAAAACAGCCTGGCTGGGTTCTAAACAATATTCATTGTTCTTAAAGGGCCACTGCAGTTCAAGAGGAAAACACAGGTTTTATCAAGTATGTTCCAAACTAACAATATTAGAAGCTGTCCAACCCATGGACATACAATTTTCTGGGGGGAAACCTGAATTAATTTTTGAAGTCTCAATTTATTAATGCAGGGACCTTTTTGTATTTGTTAAATCACTTCCTCAGACCTGAATGATGAGGGTGTTTATTTTGACCGAACAGTGAAGAGAAGGGATTAGGAAGGAGAAACAGAGAGCTGTTGTCAAGATAATTGGATAATATTGAAATTAACACAAAACCACCTTCCCCCTGACTGGCCCAACAGGAGAGCCCTTGCATCATTCACTACAACCATAACTTTCCAGAAAGTAAACACCAATCTCTCAGACACACAAGTTTTGTCAAGTATAAAGGATTCCTTCAGGGCCTGAAGATGCATCATTTTTCTCTATTTAGGAACTAGCTGTATGACTTTTATTCCTGATTAATAATGCGCATAGTAAGACCTAACTTTTTCAAACATATATTTGTCACTGTTCATTGGTCTGTTAAATCTTAGAAAATTTTGTCCATCCATGGTTATATGCAATTTTTGTTTACTGTGGGTTATCACTTACTTTGTTTTCCTTTATTGAAACTGGGAAGGTGACCCTATTATTTGTTGATGTTCTATTTAATTCCACTGATCGTACCAAAATCTGTCAAAGGAACTTGATAACAATTTTGTCTGCATGCAAGGTGACTAATATGGTTATTAAAAATATAAAATGCTAGTCTCCATTACAGCAAAACTTAAATACTTTGCTTTCTAAGAAAGTTTTATTATCAAGTTAAGCTCTTGAGATAAGCATCATATAAATATCAGACTTTAATGGTAATCTGTGCCATAAAGCTGCAGGACACAAGTCTTACTTCATTCCCCACACAGCAGTATATACCACTAAACCCAAAGGATAATCTATCAGGCAGAGGGAAAGAATCTTAGAGCATCAATAAGTGTTGTCACTTAAGTGCGTGAATTACTTCCTCTTCTATTCTTGTAGAGCAAGTAATTTCAAAAAATGTATGTTTGTTTGACACGTGCCATAATCCAGTATTCTCCCAGCCAGAGTTCTGCTTTTGCATTATATATTTGTGTTGCAAACAACCTACAAGGACCATTGTCGTCCTACATTTACAATATTCTCTATTGAAGTAAAGTGCTTAATAATGGGCAAAATGTATTAGAAAATAAAAAATAGAATTTAATTAATTATGTGTTATATGCAATTGTTATTTGCTGTGCCTATATTGGGCTGCTTGAATAGTCCGCATTCTCAACAGGAACTCTTCATATAAACTAATGAGATTTATCCTAGTCACACTAAAAGCACTGGCACTTCCTAGACTAAAAATTTATTTTTCTTGTCACCTTTTTTTTTTTTGTAAGTTGTAATATTTTGTTAGAAAATCCCAAAAATTTGACCACAAACTGGAATTAAATTCAAAATTGGAACTTATTATGTAATAAATGGTTCATCAGATGAGATATGTAGTTGATGGCACCAGATAACTATTACAATTGCTTTCAAATGATATGTTCCAATGTAATAACATTGTCTGTCTCAAAGAAATATTTGGGAAAAAAAGCAGATGTGATGCAAATAAATGTTCAATGTTTATAGTATACTTTATAGACAATAGTATTTTTTTTAAGTATTGGATATTCCTGGTTATGGATACTATATATTTAGCTCACTTGACAGATTAGTGTCAAAACTAAATCAATGATATTCTATATATGTGAAAGTACATAATACAAATCGGAAATTGCCAAGGCAATAAGTGAAAACTTCTGATAACACAGTACCCACAATTTATTTAATTATGCACTTTTATACATGAATTGTATGTATATAATAGGACAAGCCATGTCACTGGCAAGAGATCTTGCATCGTGTTAGATTAGGGAAAGAAACAATTGCCCTGGAGTGTGAAACAAGAGTTAGAATTTTAGGATTTTCCCCATGAAGCTCATATAGGTCAAACAGAATGAGTGAGCAAGACATTGCCAACCCATTGTGAAGAACAGGGAAATCCTGTCCTGTGCTCGGAACAAAATTGCAACTTGCTAGCAGTCGGACAGAAGTAATATTTACTATTCAGTAACATTTTTGGACTTTACAACATAAATAAGCGGCTTTTTAAAAACGTACTTTTATGGGATGAAAGCGGTTTGCGTGTAGTGCTATATTTTTTACATATCCTTATTTACACTATCTACAGAACATATAAGATTTTCTGCAAGAAATACAAGAACTGGTATCATGTATATATTTTAAATTTAGACTAGAATTTTAATGAAAACTATGGATTTTAATGCATTCTTCAGAATTCCCTGTCCTACTTTGGAAAGAAAAAGGTATCCTTGTAGTATTTGCGTATACTACCAATGAGGGGGAAGAGGTTCATTATAAACATACATTTGTCAATATATGTTCAGGACTAGGATATAAAATGACATTATCAGCAAATTTCACTAAAGCCAGAATATCATTAGAATAGCAATTTCAAGTACAAATGCAACTTACATTATATCACCAACACCACATTTGTGGGACATGGAATGTTTCTGGATGTTTCTAGGTATATCATATACCTGTGTATCTATTTACTTTTGAGTATTTTTTATATTTTTTAAGAAATGCATAAAAGCTTGGTTTTATTGCCTAAAAATCAAACAACTATTACATGCTCGGGTCTACCCTCTGTAGCTCTCGATGATTCAGACTCTGCTGTACTTGTTTTGTCTCATTCTATCCAATGAGTAACCATGTAAAAGCAATGGCACCCCCGTCTACAGCGCGCAAGGGAAAAGCACTGCGACGTAATGGTGGACAGAATCGATGCCCGATAAACGCGTGCATGAGTAAAGAGCGCACGTGAAAAAAGCGCAAACACTCAAGTAGAGAGAGCTGGGGCAGGTAACTGGGCTGGGGTACTGGGGAGGGCAGAGAGGGGCAGGTAACTTGGCTGGGGGGAGCACAATACACTCATCTGCCAATGCTAGTTCTCTAGTGTATCCCCTAATTTACCTCAGCGTTACCCTTTTCCCCACATTATCCCCCATTTCTTTGCCCAGTCTCACCCCTGCTTGTCCCCTCAGTGCCCCTTTGCCCCCCCCCCCCCAACTATTAAGTGTAGTAATAAAGCAGTAAATATTTAGAGCTTATTCATCTGTGGTCTTCTTAACAGTTGAGTTGTTTTTGGGGCGCGCTAAAGACAGGCGTGCTTGTGTTGGCCCGCGTTTGTGGGTGCACATTATGAGCGCGCTTTAAAGTTGTGCTACCAAAAACAATATGTTGCTGATACGTGGTCACTGATAGACTAGGACACTAAACTGCATATCCATCACTACAGACTGTGGCTCCGTACGCTGCAGTAGGCAGGCATATACAGAGACTATTTATTTTATTAAGAAGAAGTTCTTATAAGCTATAGTTTTACTGCCCAAAATCAACAAAGTACATAAAAATAAATAGACACATAGGTATATTATGTACCTATTAAAATTCAAGAACCTTTTACATTCCTTAAAACTAATATTAATATATATATTTTTTAAAATAAATAGGCCCTCATTCAATTGTGATTTGGGCAATTGAATAGGACCCTAAATAAGCACATAGCATATTTTTTTTAAATAAGTTTTTAGTTAGTGAAAACCTTGCTTTTGGATAGATGTTTACTAACTCAAAACTTATTTAAAAAATATTTTATGTGCTTATTTAGGGCCCTATTCAATTGGCCAAATTGCAATTGAATGAGGGCCATAGTCATTAGACATCTAAACACAAGATTTTCAAGAGTTTAATGTTTTCGCTCTTTCTAAAATGCCATTTACAGCTATACCATGCAAAAAAAAAAAGTAACATCCCTTTTCCAGCTGCAAGCAACCTTAAATATGCTTCTATTTACAATATTAAAAGAGAAAAGCTTTTCTAGGCCAGGGTATGATGCTGCTAACACAAATATCCCTACCCCTCATTACATACGTAAATGTCCAGTCGCAGATATGGGACAGCAGGGGCTTCACACAGGGACAGCATCATCAACAGATACCCAGTACAGAACTCCAGCATATAGAACATGTGGTTATGGGCAAAGAGGTAGGCAGAGAGAGCCTTGGGATCCCGTGGATGTGTGTAGAACTTGTCATTATTCTTCCCCTCCTGAAACAGACAGAAAAAGGTCATCAAATCACTGATCCACTGTACACATAAAGGGACCTATTTCCCCATCAGATGTTATAGAAAAAAACAAAACAAAAAAAAAACACAACGAGGAACAAAGTTTATTAGGAAAAAAGGAAATGAAGCATATTAAATTGGTCTTACATGTTTCATATGGATATTTTTAAGTGGAACATATTCATATTTGACGACAACCTTACTGGGACAGTCAAATTCTAAATTTGCTATCCTCCATTTAAAAGATCATATTTTAAACAAAGAGTCTCCAGCCATTTGTTTAATGTGTGTTACTCTGATCAATCAACAACATATCAAACCAATAAGACACACACATTTCAATACATTTCATGCACAAATTAACAGACTAATGATGAAATTCTGTGAAAAAACAATATATGAAAGGAGAGAGAGGGAAAGACCGACAAGCAGTAGGTGATGCCGGGTATGGACAATTTGCAGGGGTGCAAGTATGAATGTGCTGCACAGAGAGACTCTTATATGAAAATACATAGCACCTTCTAACACAGTGCCACACTACATATACCAGGCTGCTTTACAGCACAAGCAGGAACCCCAGATATTGACACAAATGTTTCAGCTACGAAGTATATGCTAATTTAGCCTAGATTTAAGGGGGTGTTTACTCTAATTTCAACTGTCAGAAATTACAAGACATTTTGCTAACTTCAAGGTATGTTTTGAAAATGTTTATTCTGGTATTTTTTCGTGCATATTTTTAACTAGGAGGATCTGTCCCTAGTGTCAAGTTTTTTGTGTTCTTTTTTGACGCCATCAGATCTAATGCTTGGTGCATCAGATTGTTTTGATGATCTGAAATACTCACTTGTCAAATCTCCATTCTACTGGTACACCCAGGAAATTATTTTGCATCCACAAGAAGCCTATGCTCATTTATGTTATTAATGGAGATTTTTTTTTTTTACTACTTCAGGTGCAGTATGGCTAATAGGTTGCCCATAAATTTCCATATATTATGGGTATCTGACAGTTTGAGAGCAAGACACTGTCCACAATTCCAGTACACTTGCTTGAAGTCTGCAGTACGGAAAGTGCCACTGACAGTTTCCTCACCAAAATTTCTTGGCAAGCAGTGCATTGCATGTTGTTCAGTTTGCTCTCCAGCTGCCCTGATTAACATCTTCAGGAACCACGACAACTTATGTAGATACTTGTACATTGTCCACTATTGTTTTTTAGTCGTTAATTCGTGTCAGACTCTCCATGACTTTACGGACCGCAGCACGCCAGGCATCTCTGTCAGCCACTGACCATCTGAGCTCCATCAAGCACATGTGCCTGTTTCAATGATCTCATCTATCCATCTCCGCCTCCCCCTTCTTCGAGTACCTTCAATCTTTCCCAGCACCAGAATCTTCTCTAGGGAATCTGGTCTTCTCATGATATGGAAAAAATATTTGAGCTTCAGCCTCATGATCATACCTTCCAGTGAACAGTTTGTCTTGATTTCCTGTAGTATTGATTTATTGTATCTTCTTGCATTCCAAGAGCCTATAAGCAGTTTTCACCAACGCCACAATTAAAAAGGCATCAATTATCCGGCACTCCGGCTTCTTTATGGTTCATCTCTCACATCTGTATGGTACTATTGGGAATATCATACTTTTTACGATGCAGACCTTTCTTGACAAAGTAATCTCTTTATGTTTTACTAGCTTGTCCAAGCATGCCATAGCTTTCCTCCCCAGAAGCAAACGTCTTACTTTCATAGCTACAGTCACCATGTGAAGAGATCTTGAATACCCAGAAAATCAAATCTGTCACTGCCTCCACTTCTTTCCCATCTATTTGACAGGAACCGAGATTGCAGTCCATGTTCGGTTCTGACCGTGGCTTCTTGGTCCATATACAGATTCTTCAGGAGGAGGATGAGATGATCTGGTATTCCCATCTCTTTAAAAACTGACATATTTTGCTGTGATAGACACAGTCAAAGGCTTTAGAATAGTCTATGAAGAAGAAGTAAATGCTTCTCTGGAACGCTCTTGCTTTCTCTATTATCCAGAGGACAATGGCAATTTGATCTCTTGTGCCTCTTCCTCTGCGGAACCCGGCTTGCATATCTGGTAGCTCCTGATCTGTATATTTTTGGAGTCAAGCTTGTAGAATCTTAAGCATTACCTTGCCGGCATGTGTAACTAGTGCAATTGTATGATAACTGGAGCACTCTTTGGTACTGCTTTTTTGGGGGGTTGGGATGTAGACTGATCTTTTCAAGTCTATTGATTCTTCCAAATGTGTTGGTATAAGGCAAGCAACACTTTCACAGCATTATCTTGTAAGATTTTGAATAGTTCACCTGGGCTTCCATCAACTCCTGTAGCCTTGTCATCAGCAAGACATCCTAGGGCTTATCTCACGCCACTCTCCAAGATATCTGGCTCCAGCAGCTTGGACAAATTATTGAGGTCGTCGCTGCTGTTAAAATACTTCCTGTATAGATCTTCTGTGTATTCCTGTCATTATCTGATGTGCTTCTGTTAGATCCTTGCATTTGTTGTCTTTTATCACAGATACTTTGGCATGAAAGGTTCCTTTGATATCCCAATTTTCTTGAAGAGATCTCTGGTCTTTCCCAGTCTGTAATCTTCTTATATCTCTCTACATTGCCCATTATAGAATGACCCCTTGTCTCTTCTTGCTATCCTCTGGAATTCTGCATTCAGTTGGACAAATATTTTCCTGTCACCAATACCTTTTGCTTTCCTTCTTTCCTGGGCTACTTTCAAAGCCTAGTCAGATAGCCAGTTTGTCTTCTTAGCTCTCTATTCTTGTCCACAATCTAGAAGTGGCATATTCTGAATAGCCCTCTTTACTTCTCTGGTCCATGATTTATAAAAAAAAAAATGGAATTGCACTGGTCTCAAGAAGCCCTGGCCTTTGCCATCTGCAAACTGCATTCATTCCCTTGCTATCACGGTCTGTGCTAATACAAGTAGAATTGCTGTTTTAACTTTCTTCTGATCTGACTTTTGCATGGGTACAATAGATCTCTGGAATTGTGATCTACAGAATATAAGTTATTCTGTTATTAGAGGTACGAATATAAAATATAAAAGTTCTTAGACAGTCCAAATGCAGGTGAACTGGAACCGAAGACCTGTTATGAACTTTTCATAAGGGGAAAACATATGCATCACACTGAAACAAACAAAACAAAAAGAAAGAAAAACAAAAAACTATTTTATGGCACACTGACTAGAAAGAGTTTCGTAAAGGACAGTAGATGAATAAAATATCTAAATCTCTTAACATATACCCAAATAAAACAATTCCTAAAAAAAAAAAAAATTTTGGTTCCTACATATCATAAAAAAATTCCAAGGTGGATTGTATGACTATGAATATTACAATGACTAGTGGAATTTTATGGTGACATTATGTGCCCCAAAGATAAAGTGAAAAAATATCATGTAAATATAATATCTGTCCTGAGGCTTAATGAAGTCAAACTTTTAGATCAAATAGGCAGACTGAATAGGACTTTTTGCTTATTAATCAGCCTTCAAATCAATGTTTCTATGTATAAAAGGATCATTTAAGCCTTTCTTTGTCTCAGAGACATGTACTTACTCCACAACAAGGTAATCTATATTGGAAAGTTCAGACTATGAAATTTAGTCACTGATTACATTTGCTTGTAAAAGTGTAAAAAAAAAAAAATTGGTCAAGAAAAAAAAGGAGTAGCGGAAACCTCACAGCATAATGGAAATTTAATGACAAATAAACCTCAGCTGAGGTGATACAAAACTAACAACAAAAATATTCCCTGGTGGACAAAAGCATGAGGAAAAAAAAAAAATATTATCTCCATTATGAGTTGCTCCATATCATCCTCCAAACCATACCGGAGATTCCCCTTCCTCTATGTTACAGCACAATCACACCAACATCTCAATATCGTTGTCTTTGTGCAATACTTGACATCTTGCGGTCTCTGGAATATCACACATTTGTTCCTTGCTCACACAAGGCTCTAATTCATACACTCATACTTCACCAACACACCTTCCACATAGTCCCCTAGCCTTACTCCATTCTATGCAGAATGCTTTTGCTAGTTTCAACCACCTCACGCAACAATAATTATCTGTTACTTCCTATACTGGATCCCTGTTTTATGAAGGATAACATTTAAAATCCCAAGCCTAACACACAAAACCCCCAAAGGCACATCTCCCTTCATCTTAGCTCTTGTTAAGCTGAAAATATCCCCCATGTCCTGCACCTTTCATCCTCTATCCATACATACTCGCATGCCCACCCAAAATACATTTTCGACACTGTTAATACTTTCTGGAATTCCCTACCTGCATCATTAGACAATCTGTTTCAGCTCTTCAAACTTGCTCAGAAGACTCATCTATTTAGAAAGGCTTAACACTTACCTTCTTAACACCTCCATTCTCAACTTCAAAACACCATCTTCCTCAATCATGCTCTAATATCTATCCACCAGGACAACCCTCACTTCATGATAGATGGATATCCTACTTTTTTTCCTATTATATTATATGATGGGGGGGGGGGGGGGGGGGACTTTGAATGCTTTAATGAATCTGCTACAAATAACGATTTTACTATTGAGAATGCTCTTGGTCTAATCCATTAGTGATGATGTAGTGTAGACATGGTATATGCAGAGGTGTAAGAATTATACAGTACAGTAGAAACATGAAAGCGGTTAAGGCATCCACTATAAATTTCACAGTAAAGATTTGTGGAAAAGCAATGTTTATCTACATGCATCAACAGCAAGTAAATAACATTAGGAGAATCATTTCTAAGGAATTTGTATTTGAATTAAAAATACCTTCACTTGTCTTGCAGAATATAAGTTAAGAATATATCTATCTACAACTGTACAAATATCAACAAAATAGACTTGTTTCTCAATTTGAGTAAAACAATGGCATGCAGGGTCTAATTGTAATGCAATGATTTTTGAACAAGGGTGAACTCCATAAAGATAAAATAACTGCTTGCTTCAGAGATGTAAATAGAACATGGTTTAATAAGGGATAGATAAAGTGCAGCTTTAAAATTGAAATGAATAAGCATCCTTTATATGCATACAGCCTTATTAAATTACGATTCGGCCAATTGAATAGGGCTCTATATAAGCACAGATCATATTTTATTTACAGAAGTTTTTAGTTAGTGAAGACCTTGCTTTTGGATAGAAGTTCACCAACTAAAAACTTCTGTAAAAAAAATATGCTCTGTGCTTATATAGAGCCCTATTCAATTGGCCGAATCGCAATTTAATAAGGCTGATAGTGTGCAAGTCCATTGCAACTCTTGGCCTGACCTGAAGGTAGATTGCAGCTTCCTGGTATCGGGTCTCCCAGTGCTGGCTGGGATCACCCACATCCTCTGCTTGTTGCGAAGTCTCAGTGAGAAGGTTATACACATCTTGATCTGCAGGAGGAAAATAGGTTTTTAGATGGTTATCCTGGGAGGTAGCAAGTGACTATACAACAATGATAGAAGCGATAGAATCGGCCCTTCAATATCATAAACATGCATACTGCATTAACAGAGTGTGCTTTTCAAGTTGATATAGTGTATAACTGATTCAGATTAAACTTATTTGGATAAAAGCACATAATGCCTTTAAGCCAACTCTAGAAATCACTATAAGCATGTACCAGTACTGCAGCACCTAGTGATAGAAACTATGATCAGTAGTAGTTAACATGTAGAGGACTTAAAAGACATACAACCCTATTAAAATCGAAGCCCGTAGCAGCATCGGCAAGGCCTCAAAGGCTGCAGGCTTGAAATTCGGCTGCGTTACAGTGCTATTAAATTAGACCATGTCTCGAGTTACAGGCCTGAGACGGAAACCATTATTCGCACATCGGATGTGCAGCCGGGAACATGATCAATTAATCAAACCCGTAGTTAGGGGTTTAGATGGAGCAAATGGCAACAGAGATCTTCATCATGACGTCACTGAGAAATAGAGGTTAGATTTCAAAGCCTTACGGGCTTCAATTACGAGTTTCGATCGGACCCACATTCCAGAAACAATGCAATATTGATAAATCCGTAAATATGATATTCAAGTCCATTTGAGTTCCATTATATGTATTAACACATTGATTGCCGGGATCGATATAACACAGAAATTAAACTGAAAATAAAGTATTTTATATTGCAGATTTGCGAGCTGGAGAATGTTGTGCTATTAATTGTAATATATAAAATTACTTTACCTTCACCTATAAGTACAGTAGTGTTTGTACATTTGCATTTACAGTGCTACGGATAGGACTTTAACCCACTAGCGGGTCCCCTCTAGTGCCCGTTGGCTTTTTGGCTCCCTTTGTGGGTTACAGGCTTGAACGCCAGTGGATTCGTTGCAATTTAATATCTTGATTGGAATGTAAGATTTACGGGCTTGACTGAACAAAGGATTTGAGGGCGCGCAGTTCAAATATCCACGTATTGCTTTATGAGGCCAATTTAATAGCTGCAAGGCTTGAGGCCTACGTTACAAGCTACGTTTTTCAACGTTGAGGGAATTTAAAAGGGCTAATAGAGTTAATTAATTGTTTTTTTGTTTTTTTATTTGGGTTGAGCTGCTAAAGTACATTTTTTAAGTGTAGTTTTCAATAATCTTTGTGTGCTTTTAAAAATGAGTGAATAGAAAATGAATGAAGAAATATTAAGTGCAGTAAAACATGTTCACTGCTGGGGATTTTCAAAAAAATAATAAATATCACATAGATACAAACATAGTTGCACTATTACATCAGATAATTCATTAGACTGGAGGAATGTTGTTGCTGTCCTTCAGTTTTGTTTGTTTTAACCAAACTGTGAAACAGTAGGACAGACATTAAGACTCCTTGGACTGAACCTTCCCAAGGGCGAATTCTATAAACCTATAAAAAACACTCTGCGCCAATTATATTACAGGGTAGGAACACCCTATTTTCTGAAGAATGTGTCAGTTATATAATCTTTGCAAGACACATTCACAGGCTGATCAGGTGAAACATTGGAGGTTAAGGCATATTTTTTTCACAATTTCTACATTTGTGTTGGTAAGAGAAGCCAAAGGTGTGAAGAGTAATGTGTAGTGTAACTACATGTTTACTTACCACTAAATAAATATGGGCTCAAATAGATGGCGAGAAATTATAATGTTTACAGAGTTGCCTCTGCCAGGAACACAGGGGTTTACAACATCAAAACAAACAAAAAAAGTCAGAAATGAGTAAATGTATACAGATATATATAGAAGAGCTTGTTGAGGACTCTACATATGGACAAGGAGTTAAAAATGTACATGCCTATTCTGAATACAACAGAAATCCAATTATTAAATAGGGTATGAAGTTTTATAGCAGATAGATGAAAGTGTAGGTAAGCATACAGAGCAAAAAAAAGGCGGTGCCGCAAACATTGTACAAAATATTAACTAAAAACAAAAATGCAGATTAATGATTAAACATTTCCATGTTTAGGATGTCCAAACTCTTTTGTAAAACTATCTCAGTGTGTTTTATTTCAATATATTAGCATTGTGTTAAGATTCTCTCTGGCAGTCATTGGGGCACAGAAAACAGCTGGCAGACATCATCCGGCCCTAGGGCCACCAGATGAACATCACAGTCTTAATACCATTATTCAATGTGCTCATGTTAGTGGAAGTCATTTATTCTTCATAGCATGCTGAATAAAGATTGGTTTCCTTGGAGAATAAAAACATAACCCAGGACCTTAGGCCCACCTTACTCACCTGGAGCCTCATTACTGATTATCACATCTACAGCAAGATCAGCACGGCCTCCATTTTCCTCCAGTGATAGGATAAGTGGCTCATCATCCTCTTGCTTTTCAGCCATTCCAACAAACTTCCTCCCTCTCTTGTTACAGTTGCAGCTCACTGACTTTGTCCTTCATGAGGATGTAAATGTGAAGTCCCCTGGGGAAAGCTTCATATAATATGTATGTCTAACTGCAGATCATACACACTATAGGAAAGCTTTCACTTTGCTCTTAGGATAACCCCAGCATCATATACCCCTGAAGTGCTTGGAGGACTTCAGGTCACCACAGTGCTTGGCTGCAAAATGAAAAAAAGTATACAGACCAATTATTTTACTGTAGCAAGTAAACTATACTTTACCATAGCTGATGACTACAGTCATGTAAGCCATGCACAGTGCGAAGGTCCCACCCATGGGAATACACCCTTAGCAACTATTCATTGAAGACGAAGGAAAGCATATAAAATTGACACTGTAGGTTGCACAAGGTTACTCATACCATTACTACTGTTACACAACATCAGTAGCTGCAAATGTGCAATATGCATGATTACAATCTACCAATGTTGCACTAAACCATCATCACCTACATAAATTCTCTACTGAATCACTTATATGTCACCAACACTGTGTTTATGTGTTCCTTACTAGCCAAATTTAACTACATACTTACTCCATTCATTCTCCATGTCATCCCCACTGATACGCCTCTACAACCTCCTCCATGGATCCCATGCCTCCACCACACCATCCTCATGCATGTACTGTATCTCCCCCTATTGCCGCAGACACGGCTCAACTGGGTCCCCCAAAACAGTCACCATGGATACATTCCCACCCTGTCACTGTAGATACACCCCTAGCTTTCCTTACGGACACACCCCTACCCTGTCTCCGTGGGTACATTTCCACACCATCCCCACAGATACATTATCATACTGTGCCCATAGGTAGACCTATACACATCCCCATACAATTTCTGTAGATACACCTCCACACCGTCCCCGTGGACACATCCCCTCCACACCATCTCTGTGGACACATCCCCATACAATCTCTGTAGATACACCTCCACACCGTCCCCGTGGACACATCCCCATACAATCTCTGTAGATACACCTCCACACCGTCCCCGTGGATACATTACCACACTGTCCCCGTGGATACATTCCCACACTGTCTCTGTACATACACCTCCACACTGTCCCCGTGGATACATTCCCACACTGTCCCCGTGGATACATTACCACACTGTCCCCGTGGATACATTCCCACACTGTCCCCGTGGATACATTCCCACACTGTCCCCGTGGATACATTCCCACACTGTCCCTGTACATACACCTCCACACTGTCCCCGTGGATACATTCCCACACTGTCCCTGTACATACACCTCCACACTGTCCCCGTGGATACATTCCCACACTGTCCCTGTACATACACCTCCACACTGTCCCCGTGGATACATTCCCACACTGTCTCTGTACATACACCTCCACACTGTCCCCATGCATACATTCCCACACTGTCCCCGTGGATACATTCCCACACTGTCCCCATGCATACATTCCCACACTGTCCCCGTGGATACATTCCCACACTGTCCCTGTACATACAACTCCACACTGTCCCCGTGGATACATTCCCACACTGTCCCTGTACATACACCTCCACACTGTCCCCGTGGATACATTCCCACACTGTCTCTGTACATACACCTCCACACTGTCCCCATGAATACATTCCCATACTGTCTCTGTAGATACACCCCACACTGTCCCCGTGGATACATTCCCACACTGTCCCTGTACATACACCTCCACACTGTCCCCGTGGATACATTCCCACACTGTCTCTGTACATACACCTCCACACTGTCCCCGTGGATACATTCCCACACTGTCTCTGTACATACACCTCCACACTGTCCCCGTGGATACATTACCACACTGTCCCTGTACATACACCCCACACTGTCCCCGTGGATACATTCCCACACTGTCCCTTTACATACACCTCCACACTGTCCCCGTGGATACATTCCCACACTGTCTCTGTACATACACCTCCACACTGTCCCCGTGGATACATTACCACACTGTCTCTGTGCATACACCTCCACACTGTCCCCGTGGATACATTACCACACTGTCTCTGTGCATACACCTCCACACTGTCTCCGTGCATACACCTCCACACTGTCCCCGTGGATACATTACCACACTGTCCCCGTGGATACATTACCACACTGTCCCCGTGGATACACCTCCACACTGTCCCCGTGGATACACCTCCACACTGTCCCCGTGGATACACCTCCACACTGTCCCCGTGGATACACCTCCACACTGTCCCCGTGGATACACCTCCACACTGTCCCCGTGGATACATTCCCACACTGTCCCCGTGGATACATTCCCACACTGTCCCTGTACATACACCTCCACACTGTCCCCGTGGATACATTCCCACACTGTCCCTGTACATACACCCCCACACTGTCCCCGTGGATACATTCCCACACTGTCTCTGTGCATACACCTCCACACTGTCCCCGTGGATACATTCCCACACTGTCTCTGTGCATACACCTCCACACTGTCCCCGTGGATACATTACCACACTGTCCCCGTGGATACATTACCACACTGTCCCTGTACATACACCTCCACACTGTCCCCGTGGATACATTCCCACACTGTCCCCGTGGATACATTCCCACACTGTCCCTGTACATACACCTCCACACTGTCCCCGTGGATACATTCCCACACTGTCCCTGTACATACACCTCCACACTGTCCCCGTGGATACATTCCCACACTGTCTCTGTGCATACACCTCCACACTGTCCCCGTGGATACATTCCCACACTGTCTCTGTGCATACACCTCCACACCGTCTCCGTGGATACATTCCCACACTGTCTCTGTGCATACACCTCCACACCGTCTCCGTGGATACATTCCCACACTGTCTCTGTGCATACACCTCCACACTGTCCCCGTGGATACATTCCCACACTGTCTCTATAGATACACCCCACACTGTCCCCGTGGATACATTCCCACACTGTCTCTGTGCATACACCTCCACACTGTCCCCGTGGATACATTCCCACACTGTCTCTGTGCATACACCTCCACACTGTCCCCGTGGATACATTCCCACACTGTCTCTATAGATACACCCCACACTGTCCCCGTGGATACATTCCCACACTGTCTCTGTGCATACACCTCCACACCGTCTCCGTGGATACATTCCCACACTGTCCCTGTACATACACCTCCACACTGTCCCCGTGGATACATTCCCACACTGTCTCTGTGCATACACCTCCACACTGTCCCCGTGGATACATTCCCACACTGTCTCTGTACATACACCTCCACACTGTCCCCGTGGATACATTCCCACACTGTCTCTGTGCATACACCTCCACACTGTCCCCGTGGATACATTCCCACACTGTCTCTATAGATACACCCCACACTGTCCCCGTGGATACATTCCCACACTGTCTCTGTACATACACCTCCACACTGTCCCCGTGGATACATTCCCACACTGTCTCTGTACATACACCTCCACACTGTCCCCGTGGATACATTCCCACACTGTCTCTATAGATACACCCCACACCGTCCCCAATCATATACTGTACTTCCATACTATCTCCATGGACACACTTCCACTGCACGCACCTATCCTGCCCCCTAGATACACTTCTCACCATTAATATTTACCTAGTTATCAGTGTATAGTCACCATGTTTACTTATCCACTTTAATGTCACGTGTTGCGGGCTCACCCGTGCCAGCCTGGAGTCAGGCAGCTGCACTCACATCACCACAAACTAGCGGCGCCTCGCCAGACACTTCCGCGCATGCGCACTAGTTTTACTGTTTCCAGCACGCACGCGCCTCACTTCTACTAAGCATCTGGTAATAATCTGTTTTACAGAACTTGTCGTGAGCATGCGCATGACGCACCTCCACCACGGGAAGATGCCATTGGTTGAGTCGCCAATCCTCTAGCCTTCGCTCTCACGTAATGGGTATCTATAGCAACTAAGTGTATACGGAAGACGCGCTTTAGAGAGAGTTCATCACAGAGGAGAGGTAAGCATAATTAGGTTATGGTGTTCTAAGCCTTTCTATATCTCAAATCATACGTATGTTGTTGTACGTGGTATGTCAGACAGTACCAGGTAATTACAGATAGAAATATCACTACATATAGACATTTCTGTGCATGTACAAACTTATTTCAATGTGCTGCCCTGCATCATCAGGCAGCCTGCAGCCCCTGAAAATATGCTGCTTTAGGCCTGGACCTAGGCAGAAATACCACTCTGATATATTATCACATATATAAATGTGAGCATACGGGCCGTTGCTCACGCTTGCGGGCTCGCATAGCGAGCCCGCGGCCCTCAGTTGCTGGGGGATGTGATCTACACCCGGGGACCCGTGCCAGGCCCACAACCCACCACACAGGAGTCCACCAGCCACCCGGACAGGCCTCCGACACCCACGGAGGAGGCTGGGAACCCCGCCCCCAGGGACAGGGCCGAGCCTGACATCCACGGCCCCCAGGACACGGTGAGCCTGCGGCCCTCGCATAGCGAGGGCAAGGGGCTCAGTTGCTGGGATAGAGCGCCCCATGCCAGCAACTGAGGCACACACTGGCTGATTATCCCACCGTCCGTGTACTTGCAGTGATTCCCCAGTGTGACATATGTGTAAGCCGGGCAGGAGAACAGCAGCTCCCTGAGTCTGAAGCTGCGCTGCCCTTGACTCTGAAATTGCTCCATGCCCTCTGTGGGTCCCATGCTGCAGGTATAAGGGGCTGGAGAGAGGCCTGTACTGTCAGAGTGCCTATGAATCATGCACCAGCAGCCGGCTCCAAGCCACGCCCCTCTGGAATAACCATGCCCACCTTTCCATTTAAGGTGGATTAGCAGAGTTACACTTAGAATTACCATTGATAAACTAATTGTTTTACTTATACACTGATCATTTACACCATTCTTATCCAGTGATATATAAAAACAATATTCAATATTACTTTTATATATATATATATATATATATATATATATATATATAAATAATGTGTGTGTGTGTGTATTTATATTATGTGCGTGTATATATATAATGTGTGTGTATATTGTGTGTGTGTGTGTATATTGTGTGTGTGTGTATATATAATGTGTGTGTGTACATAATGTGTGTGTATATTGTGTGTGTGTGTATATATAATGTGTGTGTATATGTGTGTGTGTGTATATATAATGTGTGTGTATATATGTGTGTGTGTATATTGTGTGTGTATAGTGTGTGTATATATAATGTGTGTGTATATTGTGTGTGTGTGTATATATAATGTGTGTGTGTACATAATGTGTGTATATTGTGTGTGTGTGTATATATAATGTGTGTGTGTACATAATGTGTGTGTATATTGTGTGTGTATATTGTGTGTGTATATTGTGTGTGTGTGTGTGTATATATAATGTGTGTGTATATTGTGTGTGTGTGTACATATTGTGTGTGTATATTGTGTGTGTGTGTATATATAATGTGTGTGTGTACATAATGTGTGTGTATATTGTGTGTGTGTGTATATTGTGTGTGTGTATATATAATGTGTGTGTGTACATAATGTGTGTGTATATTGTGTGTGTGTGTACATAATGTGTGTGTATATTGTGTGTGTGTATATATAATGTGTGTGTGTGTGTATATTGTGTGTGTATATATATTATGTGCGTGTATATATATAATGTGTGTGTATATTGTGTGTGTATATTGTGTGTGTGTGTGTGTATATTGTGTGTGTGTGTGTGTGTATAATGTGTGTGTGTGTATAATGTGTGTGTGTATTGTGTGTGTGTGTATATATAATGTGTGTGTATATTGTGTGTGTGTGTGTATATATAATGTGTGTGTATATTGTGTGTGTGTGTGTATATTGTGTGTGTGTATATTGTGTGTGTGTGTGTGTGTATAATGTGTGTGTGTACATAATGTGTGTGTATATTGTGTGTGTGTGTGTGTATATAATGTGTGTGTATATATAATGTGTGTGTATATTGTGTGTGTGTGTATATATAATGTGTGTGTGTACATAATGTGTGTGTATATTGTGTGTGTGTGTGTATATATAATGTGTGTGTATATTCTGTGTGTGTGTGTGTGTATATTGTGTGTGTGTGTATATATAATGTGTGTGTGTACATAATGTGTGTGTATATTGTGTGTGTGTGTATATATAATGTGTGTGTGTACATAATGTGTGTGTATATTGTGTGTGTGTGTGTGTGTGTGTATATTGTGTGTGTGTGTATATATAATGTGTGTGTGTACATAATGTGTGTGTATATTGTGTGTGTGTGTGTGTATATTGTGTGTGTGTGTATATATAATGTGTGTGTGTACATAATGTGTGTGTATATTGTGTGTATATTGTGTGTGTGTGTGTATATATAATGTGTGTGTATATTGTGTGTGTGTATATATATAATGTGTGTGTGTGTATCACATATATAGTTGTGAGCATGCGAGCCCGCTCGAGTCGTTGCTCATGTTTGCGGGCAAAGCGAGGGCCGCAGTTGCTGGCATGGAGCGGCGAAGGCGCTCCATGCCAGCAACTGCGGCCCTCGCAAAGCAACTGCAACCCTCGCAAACTTTACATCGCAACGCAAACAACATACGAGACACGTTAACACACATTACGGACTCGCAAAAATCGTCCGCAACACGCGGACATGAAAAAATGAAAAACATAATACATACACACAGCACATACATAAAAAGCAAGAGGGGGCATCCAGGACCTCAAAAAAACAACTTACACCTCCATTTAACTCAAAATAAAAGAGTTTAGACACTAAAAAATTCTCTAAGCGAGAGAAAAAATGGCCGCAGAACAAAACGAAAACAAGGCTACAGCACTCTAAACACGTAAAACACCACAAGAAACTCGCAAAACACCACAAAACACCTACGGATATTCCGCTACAGACGTATACCATACATTAGCCGCCATTTTACAACAATGCGGAACTACATAACTACGCTAACGCTATCGTCTCGAGCACGCACACTATTACACTGCACACATTCATGACGCTTACACAGCAGCTCCACACCACTAATGCTGCAGCAACATCAAAACAGATTGTCAGCTCTTCCACACAATGCTTCCTGCATATATTACTTCAAAATACGTAAAGTATATTAATTTATTAATCTATCAGTTATTTTATTATTATACACCAAACAGCATTAGCTCACTTACAATTTGATTGCCGTCATTTTTTGACGGGCAATTCGCTAGTCACATATATAGTTGTGAGCATACGAGCCTTTGCTCACGCTTGCCGGCTCGCACAGCTTGCTCCTTGCCAGCAACTGCGACCCTCGCAAAATTTACGTTGTAACGCAAAGAAAATACGAGACACGTTACGAGCACATTACGACCTTGCAAAAAACGGCCGCATCACGCGCACATGAAAGCATGAAAAATACAACAAATACACACAACAAATACATAAAAAGCTTACTTACAGGATGAGGGAGCATCCAGACTCGAAAACTAAAGTTACACCTCAATTTAAGTCAAATTAAAAGATTTTAGACACTACAAAATTCTCTAATCGAGAGAAAAAATGGCCGCCGAAAAAAAACGAAAACGAGGCTACAGCAGTCTAAAGAAACAAAACACCAACAAACACCTACGTATTTGCCAAAAAACACTGACGAGATTCAAAAACAAGGACGCAACCCGCGCGACCCCAAAAACATTACAAACACAACAAATACAAACAACAAACACATAAAAAGGTTACTCACAGCAAGGTGGGGCACCGAGGACCTCTGGAAGTGAAGTTACACCTCCATTTAAGCACAAATTTCGGAGTTTAGAGACCTGAAAATCACCTAAGCGAGAAAAAAAATGGCCGCCGAACAAAACGAAAACGAGGCTAAAGGTCCCTAAACACGCAAAACACTACCATAAACACGCAAAACACCACCAAACAGCTACGGATATTCCGAAAAAGTCGCACAACATAGAAAACGAACAACGCTACATCAACCACATTATATACACCAAACACCCTTAGCTCACTTACAATTTCATTGCCGTCATTTTTTGACGGGCATTTCGCTAGTACATATATTTGTTTGTGTGTGTTTCTCAGTCGTGTCCCACGCTCCATGATCTCATGGACCATAACACACCATGCTGATCCACTTGGTTTTCATGGCAGAGATAGTGGGTTGCCAATCCCTTCTCCAGTTGGCCACAGCATACAGCTCCTGGTATTCCTAGGTGGTCTCAAATCCAAGTACTGACCAGGCTACAGGGTGGTGTGACCTCTTGGTTCCCTGATTGGAAGCATCAAATCCTAAGCATTGGACCACCAGGGAATATACTCACTTCTAAAAACTATATACATACTACAGAACAGATACATTCTTATAAATCCCAAGTCTAAAATACTATTAAAACAGAGGTACTAAAGCTTAATTTAATGATTTCTCCTTCAAAAAGGGTATTGAGGGGTGAGATATAGATAAAATATAGAGATGTAGAGGGCTCAGTGCTTAAAAATAATATATGGTGTATAATATATATATATATATATATATATATATATATATATATATATATATATATATAGTTTAGGGTGTGGATATATCAGTAAGTTCAGGGGTGAGATATAGATAAAATATAGTGATGTAGAGTGCTTAAAAATAATATATGGTATATATAATATATAGTTTAGGGTGTGGATATAGAGAGATCAAGGAGGATGAGGGACAGTTAGAAGGCATGTCATTCAGTTTAGGGTAATAAAGTGGCATACTTATAACCCCAAACAAACAAAACTGTTACTTGCAGCTACAGGTTTATATACTGGGCGTATAGAATCACTCATCATGAAATAAAACTCCATTCTGTAAAATACGGTAACTTATATTGCAAAAATATTTATTTTACTGTAAAGCAATGTATATGAACATAACACTGACTCTTGACCCACCAACCTTTGATATGGTCGTCGCTTCTACCCACCGAAGATCAGTACAAAATAATATCAAGGTTTGCAGAAAGGAGGCCACAGCCACTATGTTTATGGAAAACAATAAATACTAAAACACGTTGTCAACATGACAACTCAAAATTAAAAGGCCAGTTCAACCAAACAATACATATACTAAGAATAGTAAATGTAGACTTTATAAGAAAAAAATGGTACCACCAATACAGGGCACCCTATAGGCCCAATGCAAAGAGAATACTTGACTCAGCCCTGACTGGCACATAGTGGTTTGTGACACAGACATATTTGGGACACAGCATACTAAGGCCCTCATTCAATAGCAATTTTGACAATTGAATAGGGGTCTAAATAAGCACATCACATATATTTTTTAAAGAAGTTTTTAGTTATTAAGCATCTATTCAAAAGCAAGGTTTTCACTAACGAAAAACTTCTTTCAAAAATATATGTTATATGATTATTTTGATCCCTATTGAATCAGCAAAATCGCAATTGAATATGGGCCTAAGAAAGTACTAAATGTCTTGAAAAGGAATCAAACTATAGAACATCTTACAGACAGAAAAAGGTTAGAGAAAAAAATGCTGTTAAACTGACAACCTAATAACTGTTGACTGTATTTGTGAACTGACAACAACCTGATGGCTGAATCCATATCCAGTGTTGTCATAAGTTTTCCTCTTTAACTAACTTCACCACTAGGCCAATAAATGGTAATCTGCATGTCAGTAGCATCATTAATAGACGAAACTTTGGGGCTAGATAAGTGTTGAATCATGTGAAATTGCCCTGGGAATTTGGTAGGCACTAACCCTAGTGGGAATACAACCAAGTCAGGAATTGGCAGCATAGAGAAAGGCCATTCTACCCAGGTCTACCTCCTTCTGAATCTTAGCCTGTACCACCTCAAGAGTACAGTGTACCCCAGGCCAGGGTTGCAAAACCTTACTAAAAGCTAGGGGTCCTTAGCATACATTCTTAGCCACAGTTGCAGCCCACCCAGATCTACCAGAGTCTGCGGCTTTGGCTGCTGTAGCAGCTTTCCTCCTAACGCACCTCATGAGTGGTGGGGCTAGAAGCAGTTAGGACAAACATGTTTAAATGTCCCTTGTTGTAGAATACCAAACTTTCTTGGTACTGGAACTTCCCTGTCCTCCAGCCCAGGAAAGTGCTGTGTATTAGTGTTCATGTGGGTTATGATATTTAGCCAAACATAAACTTCTTTCTCACCTCTAGTCATGGCTGATGTGACAGATAGACTCTGACAAATGTATTTGTCATATTGCCCTTAGTCATTCCTCTTTAAGTACAATTAACATCCTCTATTTCACAATGATGAGTGAAAAGGTCAGAGCATAACTCTGGCTGCTTTTCCCTCAAAACACATGCCTTGATGGAAACCCCTTGCAAACAATTTTCAAAGGTTTTGAGTATAGCAAGTAAAATGAGTCCTACTCTTGTCCTCTGCTTTTGTAGCATCACAAACTTTCTGATCCTCCATTATAGCCAAGTAGTGAGATGCAGGCCATAGTGAGAAGAGCTCAACAAATTCCCTATTCCAAATAAGGTGCTTAAACTCTAAAGAACAACGTTTTCCTAAACCTTTGGTGATCCTCCATTATGGCCAAGTAGTGAGATGCAGGCCATAGTGAGAAGATCTCAACAAATTCCCTATTCCAAATACAGTGCTTAAACTCTAAAGAACAACGTTTTCCTAAACCTTTGGTGGAATCGAGGTAAGTGAACCAACTGGGACCCTAGAACCATGTGGATGCTATGCAGCTCCAGGGGAAGAAGGCTCTTGTAAGTGCTAGAAGACCCTGCAATATTGGCCAATAATGCTTTAAGTTGAAACACCACCATGGCCTGCATAGACCAAGAATAGCATTTAATGATAACAGTGGAGGACTCACCAGTTGCTGTTGTGGCTACCCTGGGCTGAGAAGGTAGCCTCGCAGAAGTCCCATGCTTAATTAATATGCTGCTTGCTTCGTCTCAGTGCACCCTGTGTCCTTGATCTAAACTCAGGAGAGCCTAGTTAGTAGCTGCAACCATAGATCTTGGTTCTGCCTCTCTCCTCTGGGATAGAGAACTGAGGCAGCTATCATGTCGTAGATAAGGATCCATATGTTGACTAATTAGGGGATCTAAGCATGTTACCAGAGGAAACACTAGACCTATAAGATTTAGGTTGAGAATGATGGAGATGTCTAGAGGAACTATGATAATTACCTACTGCTCTTGTGAGGAAACCTTGATATGGATGACCTATGTCTCCTTTGAGAAGAAACTGTATATGGTGAAGGTGGAAGCATGGAAGGTGGAAGCTTTTGTAGCATCACAAATTTTCTAATCCTCCATTATAGCCAGCTTATTATTATTATTATTATTATTAACTTGTATTTGTAACGCGCCAACATATTCCGTGGCGCAATACACGGGATAAAAACAAGAGAAAATACAGCATTAACAACCTTCCAAAAATGGAGGACCCTGTATTGAGCTTAGAATCTTTGCAGAAAGTGCTTTTTCCCAAAGCATCCTAGAAGACTGAAAACTTGCCACTTACAATCTAAAGGGAATGGAAGGGGCAGAAATCAGGGAAAGATTAAACAGATAAGGAATAAAAAGGGTCAGAAGAAGAGTGAAAGTTAGAAAGTTTTTTCATTTAGAGGGAGAGAGAAGGAACAGAGGTGAGGGCTCTAGCATTTAATTTGTTGTTGCCCCTAGTGGTGAGATAATATATGCAAGTAGGAAAGCCAGGTGATTCCCATTTCACTATATATTTAACCAGAAATGGGGTGGGAGGGCAGAACTCCCAGAATTCAGAGTAACCAGTGAGGCCTTCTGAAACCAGGATGCAGGTAAAATTTGGGGCTAAAAGAAAACAATAAAAATACGCTATAAGGGACCAATAGAACAGGGAGGGAGAGGGGGAGAGAGAGAGAGAGAGCTTCAGCAAAACTTAGGCCCAAGCAAAAGTAAAACAGCAGGGGTAAGTGATGCAATCATAGGATTAGACATTTTAGCTATGTTGGGTTAAGATGTAATTTCCCTAGGTAATGGGTGTAGAGGCTATTTGGTTGCCAGTGTGCCTTGCATCTCTAGTTCATTACCTCCTGCTCTAGAGGATGCTACTATGTCTCCTATGCGAGGTGGCAGAGTGAGTAGCTGATGACTTACCCAACTGGGCACACTCATTTTATGAAGTAATTTTGGGGAAGGGATGGAAGGCCTAATGGCTAAAGAGGAAGGAAGCATAGAAGCACAAGAGGGATCTGTAGCCTCCTGGCATTCCTCCCCTTCTTAATTCTCTTGAAAAGAAGCACCCATGAACAATAGCAGGCTAAAACACCGACCTGCTCTTACCAAAGGGGGGAATTGAAAAGAGGGAGTTTGCTGTGGCCAGCAGCAATTCAGCAACATGTAGTACTATAGAAACATTGTATGAAGTGTTTGGAAGGTTTCAGTGAATAAAAAACAAGCTTTTAAGCACTTGTTAAATATGCAAATAAACACTTAAGCAGTTTTTTTTTTTTTTATATTTAAAACATCTAACCATCCATATCCTTAGACCCCACTCCCTCAGGATCACCCAGTTTGTCCTACTCCCAGGCACTTGTCACTTTAACTTTGCCTTTTTCTCCTTTTTTCAATTGTATTTCTAATGTAGTATCGTACATGATGGGAAACAATACAGTAGCTGTGGACATGCCTTAAAAGATAACTGTTACTTGAGAAACGAAAATTCACGTTTGTAAAGTATGTAATAAACTCTATATTCTCAGCATATTACATGAGTTTGTTCAAAGATCTTGATCTTTCTCCTTAATTGCTTTTCCCTGTCAAATGATGTTAGCAGGTTGTATATCTTGGCATGTTGACAGATCAAGTTGCAAAAAAGCTGAAGCACTAAAAAACACAGCCACATATACATCTGCCAGGCCAATCACATTGTCACCCCCCTGGTCTAGCCCATCACCTGTAGTTTGCAAGCTCTCAAATCAAGGTCATCCCAATGTACTCCAGCAGGAGCAACGTTTGGCCTTTCCAAATTTTTCACTTCCTGAATGTTAACACAGAGTCCCAGGATACTTTCCAAGCATCGAGTATGGAGGATATGTGCCCTACTCCCACATATAATTCAGCTCACAAGTTCAAATCTATGTCAGCAGATCAAAATTCTCCTCTATATATTCGAGCTTTGCTACCAAACATTATTACATAGCTTTATTTGTTATTCATGCTTTTACAGAATTAATGTAATTATTTATAACTAGTCATGTGTTAACACAGTAAGACAAAGATACTCTGGGACTTTAAACAGCAGAAAGCAGCAATATCTTACTTGCATTAGATTTTGATTGTGGTGTGCTTATAACATATTATTTATTCCACTTCTAGAAAGTTAAGGACATCTGCAGACATGGCAACAGAAATCCTTCCTACGCCCATGATGCAGGTTATCTCTCCAACACGATCTCCAGTTGGGAACCTTGGTAGGCACAACAAAGCAGGCCAGGAAAAGCCTCAGCCCATGGTTGACAGCATGAAAATGCTAGAGCCAGGACGCAAGAAACTAACCTCAGTAGAGACGCAGAGAGTAATTGCTGTACTGGATGAAACCATCAAAAAACTGGAACTGGTCAGCTTGTTCCCATATGCAGCAGACAACCTGGAACGATTTAGTGTGATATTTGGTTCAGAGTTGCTGGGAGCCCTGCGAGAACACCAGAGATTGCAGGATAGCCTACTGAGGCAGCTGACACGTCTTAATAGAGAAAAGACAGAAGAAGTGAATGCAGATGAGTACTCTCCACTTGAGGAACAGGATCTTGCAGAAGCATTTGATGTGAATCTTGCAAAAATGCGTCAAGGGATCCAGAGCTCTGTGAGGAACACATTGAGGCTCTTCCTAGCCAACCCACCTGCCAGCAAGACCCTGAGATCTGAAGGTCACATGCAGGCTTCAAGATACCACAATCTTATCCAGATTCTGTCAGAGCTGAGAGGACTCCTTTTTGAGATGCTTTTGACTAGTCCATTAGAACAGAATGAGAGGAAACGATTTATCGAGGACATAATACTGCGTGACCACAAAAACAGAGAAACCTTGTCTTCTTTAGAAGCCCAGCTTAATGCAGCATTTATTGACAGAGACACAGAGGTACTGAGGATATGGGAGCAGGCTCATAGATTCAATCCAATATTTAGAGAATGGTAAAAATGGTGTTAGTGACCATAATTGGGTCCATGATGAAGAACTATGGCAAATATTTCAGTAGGTTTAGCACCTGATGGATGTAATTTGAACTACTGAAACTGCATGTGTCTAATTTGTTACTTCCAATACATATTGGTTCATTACATTCTTATTCCATTTTCTCTGGGTTCTGTAGGACCTAATAAAGGATCACTATACTAATAAGTATATACTAATAAGATCATAATAAGGAGCTAAATATTTTAAATAACTCTTGAACATTAATAACATTCACACTCTGTGATTTAAAAAAAAACAATTTTCAATATTAAATTAAGTTCAAAGATCACACTCCGCTACTGTTGGGGGGACAGGCAGTGATACATTTTCAGGCACACAGTTATATCTTCATTGGCTGGAGACTTCATTTTGTTATTCCCCATGAAAATAAACTTTTGCTGTGTGACCTCTTATCTAATCAGCTTGATTTTACACCCCTTCAGACCGGGGGTCTGAGCTTTTCCACTTGATGACCTTATTAGAGTCGAGACAGTCAATTCAAATCAAGGCTGAAATTCATATTTTTAAAAACAAATTTACATTTTTAATATTGCTATTCTAAATTATTAAATAGAATGTTTATTCATGGTGCATGCATAATTAAAACAACAAGCTCATGTTATTAGGGCATTACATTGGTCCTTTTAACCTACTTTCTTTATTCTTTATCACCAGTGTAGTATGGCACCTGCCAGTGCCATGATGGCATAAAGTTCCAATCTAGCATTATTGAAGTCATGGCCAGATATACATTTTATACTCATAGTTTTCAAATGTAAGATTACACATGTAACTAGTTGTCCTCTATCACTTTTATTTTTAACTAGTAGCCTGTTCTATATTTCTTCTGAATAAAGAAAATAATAATACCTATAGACTATGCATTACAACCATAAATGTATGTAAGCAAGTCTAAACATATTTAGACAAATAAGTCAAACTATTTGCCATTTTTAATTAAATTGGCATATACATTAATAATGTGTAATAGATGGAAAAAAAATGTTTACATACTGCCAATAATTCAAAATATTAGCAAAAATTGTGTTGCAAACAGAATAATTTAACATACTTTACTCGCTGTATAATTAATGAAACAGGTTTAATGAATATAATTTGGTGTGCAAATCAAGATTTCATTTGTATACACTTGTATAATGGACATAAACATTCTTTCTCTTATCTATCATTTAGTAATATGTTTTTCTTGTACTTATTAGCTGTTCCTTACAAGTGCCACAATCCTTGGTTCTAGATTTCCAAGAAGAATGAGATTATCCGGCAGTTGAAGGTCAACCTGCACCAACTGGAGAAGGTTTCTGATAGCCAAATAAAGCGGACAAAACAGGAGGCTGAGAAGCAGCAGAAGGCTGACAGTCGAGTCTCAGAAGTCAAGCGATCCAAACTACATCAGGAACTGCAGCAGTTAAGATCCAAGCTCAGCGCCACCATTGCAGACAACCGTGAGATAGAGCTTGTCCTGAGGAAGGTACTGTTGTTTTTTTTCCTGTTGGTGGTCTGTACTATTCATACTTCTTATTTTAATATGTAGTCTTAGTGGAGTGTCAGAGCTACAGATATAAATATTTGGGAGATGTATTGGTGTACTACCAAGGATAAATGGAGCTTCACACATCGATTCGTTCAGGTGTAGAAAAAAAAAAAACACTTCGGTAATCCAGTAAAAATTAAGCATATGTCCGCTGTTGGAAGGGTTTCCTGAACTGACCCCAAATAAATTGAAAAGACAGCTGCCATGGGATCTTTTGGCTGGAAAACTTCATTCTGCTACATAATGGACTCTTGATTATGACATATGTAAAAAGGTGGAATACCTGGTGTCTATAGTAAAGGACGCGGAAGCCCCAATGTAAGGTAGTCATCTGCAAGTTATTACATTAAAGCTAAATGTGAATCTTGTCACCCTCAAGTAAGCTTTCTGGTGTTATTTTAAGTTGGTGTCAGTATGCTTAAATTATGTTAAGACTTCTTAGAGCAATAAAAGACCAATCAGTCAGTATTAAGTTTCATATATTTAGTTATGTGAATGATACTTTGTACATTATCTTTACTGGTCTCTTACTTTGAAGTATGACATACTTTGAGCCTCATTCAATTGAGAAATTGTAGCCTGTAATGTAGCCCGTAAACTAATTTGCTATTCAATTGGCGTCATTTTGTGAGCTGCAAACGATCTACGGGTTACAGGTTGAATATCCATGCTGTTGTTACAATCGTAAGCGTTACAATTGCTACAATTCCTCAAAAATGTTCACACCTGTAAATGTCAAATGTAGAAGAAAATCCTACGGGTACCAGATAACACGCTAGGGTGTTTAAACTCTGTTTGTAGCACTGTAAATGCAATAAAAAAAATCAATACTGCACTTTAAAAGACCTGGAATGTGATGAAAGTCATTAGAATTAATTGCACAACAGTCTTAAATCTGCAATAAAAAAAGTATTGTTTTGTATGTGTCATTTCGGTGTCATATCAATCTTGGGAATCAATGAGTTAATAAATATCAGGCCCCCCACATGGACTAGAACATTTCCTTCATTCATTTTTTCCCTCATTCATTTTTTCGGTATTTTGTACATTGCAGGATTGCAGTCTGATCGATTATCGGACCTCTAAACACTAATTGATTGACATGTAACCTCCATGTTTTACTGACCTAATGATGACGGTCTCATTTTCTATTGGCTGTTTCTAAATGGGTAGCTACGGCCTTGCTAAATTCATGTTCACACTCTGAAATGCTACATATGATTGCATGGTTTACGGTTTCAGCTTTCGGCCCGTAACTTACGGCTTGTTCAATTGAATCGCTCCATAATTGTAGCAGATTCAAGCCCGCAGACATACGGCCTGTATACCGTGAGATGCGGCCTTGCAATTGAATGAGGCCCTTTGACTCAAACCAAAAAAGTTACAGAGATACAAGGAGATGGGTAGCAGGCTTATATGGGCATTTTTTTGCTAGGAATGGGTGATTGACTTACATGGGAGCCTCAGAATAAGATATGGGTGCCTGACTTACATGGGAGCCTCAAAAAAAAGTGTTGGCTGACTGACTTACATGGGAGCCTAAGACTAAGTGATAGGTGATTGACGTACACAGTAGTAATCAGACTAAAGGATGGATACCTGACTTGCATGGGATCCTCCGACTAAGTGATGGTTTCCTCACTTGCATGGAGCCTCAGACTAAGGGATGGTTTTCTCACTTGCATGGAGACTGAGACTAAAGGATGGTTTCCTCACTTGCATGGAGCCTCAGACTAAGGGATGGTTTTCTCACTTGCATGGAGCCTGAGACTAAAGGATGGTTTCCTCACTTGCATGGAGCCTCAGACTAAGGGATGGTTTCCTCACTTGCATGGGCGCCTCAGACTAAGGGATGGTTTCCTCACTTGCATGGGCGCCTCAGACTAAGGGATGGTTTCCTCACTTGCATGGAGCCTCAGACTAAGGGATGGTTGCCTGACTTGCATGAGAGCCTCAGACTAAGAGATGGATTACTGACTTACATGGGAATATTTTGCTAAGGGATGGATGATTGACACACACGGGAGTATCTGATTAAGTGAGGGGTGGATGATGTGGACGGGTGCCTTAGACTAAGAAATAGGCGATTGTCTTACATGGGAGTCTTTTGCTAAGGGATGGGCTACACTAGTTTTTGAAGGTATCCTAAGATAGAAATAAGAGTATTTTGGGGACCTTTATTGGACCTTTACGGGAAATTAATTAAAAGTCTCTAAGAGAACACTAGGCTAGAGCCTGGTTGCTTGAATTTTAAAGGGTGGATTAACAAAGAGAGTAGCAGGGTGGACCTTAAACTGGAGATGTGTTGGGGTGAAAGAGGGAAGGAGGAAATCTAATCATTCTTTTGTGTACAGTAAAACATTACAATAAAGTGAAAGTCTTTTTTTTTTTACAGAAAAAGTATAAAGTGGAGACAGAGATTGAAAACTGGATAAAAAAATATGATAGTGATATGGGTGAAAAACAGGTATGATGCCAAATTAAAATGGATATTATGTGTAAAATGTGGGTAAATCATCTGGGCTTGTCAAGAACTGATATGTTTTTCATGGTTTGCAGGCCAGAGGAAAAACATATTATTTATTTAACTTGTTATTATATATAAATAGCTACTTGCTGTCAACAATGACGGGAATAACATTTTAAGCCTGGCAATGCTGTTTGCCACCCAATGTGAGCACCTTCTGCGATCATCGTGAGTCTCTCCCCCCTCCTCTCCCTTGTGTCTCATTTCCCTCCTCTCCCCCCCTTGTGTCTCCTTTCCCCCTCCCCTCCCTCGTGTCTTCTTTCCCTCTCCCTCCCTTGTGTCTCATTTCCGCCCCTCTCCCTTCCTTGTGTCTCATTTCCGCCCCTCTCCCTCCGTTGTGTCTCATTTCCTCCTCTCCCTCCCTTGTGTCTCATTTCCCCCTCCTCTCTCTCCCTTGTGTCTCATTTGCCTCCTCCTCTCTCTCTCCATTGTGTCTCATTTCCCCCTACTCTCTCTCCCTTGTCTCATTTCCCCCCTTCTCTCTCTCCCTTGTGTCTCATTTCCCCCCTTATCTATCTCCCTTGTGTCTCATTTCCCCCCTTCTCTATCTCCCTTGTGTCTCATTTCCCCTCCCTCCTACTCTCTCTCCCTTGTGTCTCATTTCCCCCCTACTCTCTCTCCCTTGTGTCTCATTTCCCCCTACTCTCTCTCCCTTGTGTCTCATTTCCCCCCTACTCTCTCTCCCTTGTGTCTCATTTCCCCCCTTCTCTCTCTCCCTTGTGTCTCATTTCCCCCCTTATCTATCTCCCTTGTGTCTCATTTCCCCCTTCTCTATCTCCCTTGTGTCTCATTTCCCCTCCCTCCTACTCTCTCTCCCTTGTGTCTCATTTCCCCCCTACTCTCTCTCCCTTGTGTCTCATTTCCCCCCTACTCTCTCTCCCTTGTGTCTCATTTCCCCCCTACTCTCTCTCCCTTGTGTCTCATTTCCCCCCTTCTCTCTCTACCTTGTGTCTCATTTCCCCCCTACTCTCTCTCCCTTGTGTCTCATTTCCCCCTACTCTCTCTCCCTTGTGTCTCATTTCCCCCCTTCTCTCTCTCCCTTGTGTCTCATTTCCCCCCTTATCTATCTCCCTTGTGTCTCATTTCCCCCCTTCTCTATCTCCCTTGTGTCTCATTTCCCCTCCCTCCTACTCTCTCTCCCTTGTGTCTCATTTCCCCCCTACTCTCTCTCCCTTGTGTCTCATTTCCCCCCTACTCTCTCTCCCTTGTGTCTCATTTCCCCCCTACTCTCTCTCCCTTGTGTCTCATTTCCCCCCTTCTCTCTCTACCTTGTGTCTCATTTCCCCCCTTATCTATCTCCCTTGTGTCTCATTTCCCCCCTACTCTCTCTCCCTTGTGTCTCATTTCCCCCCTCCTCTCTCCCTTGTGTCTCATTTCCCCCCTTCTCTATCTCCCTTGTGTCTCATTTCCTCCCTTCTCTATCTCCCTTGTGTCTCATTTCCACTCCCTCCTACTCTCTCTCCCTTGTGTCTCATTTCCCCCCTACTCTCTCTCCCTTGTGTCTCATTTCCCCCCTACTCTCTCTCCCTTGTGTCTCATTTCCCCCCTACTCTCTCTCCCTTGTGTCTCATTTCCCCCCCTTCTCTCTCTCCCTTGTGTCTCATTTCCCCCCTTATCTATCTCCCTTGTGTCTCATTTCCCCCCTTCTCTATCTCCCTTGTGTCTCATTTCCCCTCCCTCCCACTCTCTCTCCCTTGTGTCTCTGTGTCTCATTTCCCCCCAACTCTCTCTCCTTTGTGTCTCATTTCCCCCTACTCTCTCTCACTTGTGTCTCATTTCCCCCCTACTCTCTCTCCTTTGTGTCTCATTTCCCCCCTCCTCTCTCCCTTGTGTTTCATTTCCCCCCCTACTCTCTCTCCCTTGTGTCTCATTTCTCCCCTACTCTCTCTCCCTTGTGTCTCATTTCCCCATCCTCTCCCTCCCTTGTGTCTCCTTTTCCCCTCCTCTCTCTCCCTTGTGTCTCATTTACCCACCCTCACCCTCCCTTGTGTCTCCTTTCCCCACCCTCACCCTCCCTTGTGTCTCCTTTCCCCACCCTCACCCTCCCTTGTGTCTCCTTTTCCCACCCTCTCCCTCCCTTGTGTCTCCTTTTCCCCTTCCCCTGTGTCTCTTTCACCCCCTCTCCCTCCCCTGTCTTTTCCCCCTCTACTCCCTCCCTTGTGTCTCTTTGCCCTGCTCACTCTCTCCTGTGCAGCTGGGGGTAAGTCGTGCTTGCGTCTTCTGGCTGTGTCCGACCGGCATATGCTAATGACGTGACGCATATGTAATGTCACGTCATTAGCATATGCCGGTCGGACACAGCCAGAAGACGGGCTTCAGGAGAGAGAGCAGCAGGAGCTCAGGGTCGCATCCAGGTACTGGCGTGGGTGATGTGAGCCCTGGGGAGGCCGGGAGGGGGTGATGCGAGCTCTGCACTGGCAGGAACCAGGTAGTGGGGGTGATGCAAGCCCTGAGAGTCTCGCAATGAGTGCCTCCGGCGCTCATCGCAAGCCCAGCAATGAGCGCCTCCGGCCCCCGTTGGGTGTTGGTCACGTGGGCCTAACTACTTGTATCCCCAGTTTATGAAACATCACTATGTTGTTTTGTTCAGCCATTCTTTTTGGGCACTCTCCCTTCCTATCCTTGCAACAAATAAGGGAGGGTATTATGTCAGGGTAGTTCACATCTCACTTTGTTCCATCTCCTTGCCAGGATGAGCTGGAGGAGTTGGAGACTGTGTACACAGAAGAGAAGACTCAGCTTGCAGAGCTGCAGGAAAAGCTGGCTGTACTTGAGGTGGAATATGTGCAGATTGTAGAGGAGAGGCGACTGGCGCAGCTGAAGAAGGAAGAAGCAGAGAAGGAGTTTGCAAACCAAACCCAGGCTGCCACACTGATCCAAGCATACTGGAGAGGGTTCCAGGTTCGCAGAACAATGAAATCCAAGAAGAAGAAGAAGGGGAAGGGAAAAGGAAAGGGAAAAGGAAAGAAGGGAAAGAAATAGGGATAGAATTTGAAACATCTTTTCAACTTAAAAGGACACAGAATAATTTTTTTTTTTTCATGTATATGAAAGAGCAAGCTTTAAACATCACCAATATCGTGTTTTGCATAAACATATATTAAGTAATACCTGTTTAAACTTCATTGAAACCGCATACAGCATACTTATGACTGTAGATTTCCTTGGCAGACAAGTATGACGCGTACCTATATATTAACTGATAGAGGCAAACCCTCAGATCAGTTAAACATTTGAATCAGTTTTTATATGCTTTGAGAGCATTGTTTGACAGAAGGAAAACACACAGAGGCACATTATCAAATACCATCTTTCCTTTAACTTGAGCCCCAAGACCAGGATGACAGCCCCGGACACTTAATTGATTCTATTTGCAATATAATTTCTCTTGAAATAAGACCATGCCCACTTGTAACCCATCAGATCTCACATCATCCAAGTTTCATCATAGCCCATTTCATAAAGTACATCTCTCTCCACCTTTTTAATAACCAGTGACCTTGCCTGGAATCCATTTGCTATATTTTAAGTAAGCTCCCTTACTCAGACCACCCCCCACTGGGTACAATACTTTTTTCTCTCTGTCCCAGGAAGTGTAATCCAGCATATGGCAGCCTTATGACTATAGGACTTCCTAACCCACTATTTTAATTAAAAATTCATGAACACACAACTAAATTATTCAGATTTTTTTTATTTTATAAAGCCTCTCGCAATCTGTTCTGTTATTGTCTTGATAAAGATGTCATTGCACAAATACGATTGTTTCACATAACTTAAGCATAGGTAAACAGGGACAAAGCTGTAAGGAAAATAGTAGTGCTCCACAACAGAAAAACACATTACTGGGGAGATCTTTCCTACAGTTCTAAAGTCCAGAATAAAATATAAAGATATATTAGAGATGTGCAAATGATGTATGTTGTGTCAGGAAAGACTAAAAGAGCTTTAAAATAAATGCTGAATGTTGCATGACAGTGTACAGTGTAGGAAAGGGGCATCCATTCATCCTCTATAATAGTTATTAGATTGTGGGTAAATTGTTGCAATTTAAAGTTAGCAGCTTGTGAGTAATGCCTGCGCAGAATGCACCACGCAGGCTTTACTCACAAGCTGATAACTATTATAGTGGATCGCAGCGACTGCGCAAATTCATACATATGCGGTAGCAACGTGTGCGTGCATGCACGTTGGTGAACCCAGGGAGAAAGAGGACGGGGAGTGAGGGAGGGAGTGAAAGAGGGGAGGGAGGGAGAAAGAGAGGCAGGGGAGGGAGAGAGAGGCAGGGGAGAGAGAGAGAGGGGGAGGGAGAATGCGAGAGGTGAGGGAAGGAGAGAGGAAGGGGTCAGAGGAGGGGGAAGGGCACACAGAGAGGGCACAGAGCGAGAGGAGAGAGAAGGGAGGGAGAAAGAGAGAAAGGAGGGAGGGAGAAAGAGAGAGGCAGGGGAAAGGGAGGGAGACAGAGGGGTGCACAGAGAGGGAGAGCGACAGACAGACAGACAGAGGGCATACAGAGAGAGACAGAACAGACTATATGATACCGTTATTTATGACGGGCAAGTTACTAGTGAGAAATAGCTACTAGCAAAAGGAGACATCCATATAACATGGCTGGACTAGAAAAAAGTGAAAACAACTTTTATACAACTGGTAATAAGACCATGCAATGGCCTCTCACTGACTTCTATGATATCCTTTATGGATGTTTATCTGTTGTAGTTCAGTAACTTATATTTTGGAGGAAACATATGTTGCTTATTTTCACAATGAATCTACCAAGAAAGTATACTTTGTACCTGAAACCTCAAAAAATAAACATATAGAACACATAAGCCAAACTGACCCCAGCATTATATCTAGGTGAAAATAATTATGTAATTAAAGTAATTATTGCCCTTTAAAGCAGCAAGCAACAAAATGTATAAGCTGTTGTTGTGAACACCAACCCAGCAAGATCATTTTGTAATTGACCTAAAATGATGATTGATTTTATAATAAAAAAAGACATGGAGCCCTATTCAGTTAGCCAAATCGCAATTACATGAGCCAGTAATGGAGCCCATAAATGTTACTGATATTCAATTGAATACATTCACAGGCTCAAAATCACTGCGGTTGTCAAAAACTTAACTTTGTTCCTCCTTTGATTTTTTTCAAGCCAGCAATTGTTACCAGTGCTAAACAAGCAACATCAATATTCAATTACAACAATTCAACAAGCCCGCAATTGCCTTCAAGCCTATAAATATCAAATGTATAAAAAAATCATACGAGTACTAGATACTAAACACCTGTTCCTAACACTGCAAAAGCAAATAAAAACACAATACAGTATTTTAAAATACTGGGAAAACGATGAAAAGCATTATAATTAATTGCACAATAGTCTCAAGCTCACAAATCTGCAATACAAAATACGTTTTCTTAACTTTTATTTCGGTGTCATATCGATCCTGGGACTCAAGGGGTTAATACATATCATGGAACCTGCGTGGACTAGAACAGTTGCTTGAATGATTTTGATTTCTACATTTCTGGAGTGTGAGTCTGATCACAAATTGTACTTCTATACACTAATTAATTGTAGTTTAAACTCCATGTCTTAATGACGTCATGATGGTGGTCTCATTTACTATTGGCTCTGTGTAAAAAGCAACTAGGATGGAAGTCAGTGTATCCAACATGGCTTACAACATACATTTTTTTAACATTATACATAAAAGGAAAAACACCTGTTACATCCTAAGACCACATCCCATGTTCATTTTGATAGCCTTTATGTTATCAATGATATGTGTAAGAGTCCCAGATAACAGTGTTACTTGTGGTGTGCAGGGGAGTCCCATCATGAACCCAAAATCATGTCATGACACCCCTGAAATGCTACTTATGAGTTCATGGTTTGTGTGTGGAAGTTGTGAGCCTGTAATTACGGGTTACTGACAATTGAATACATCTAAATGTTTAGAAAAAAAATAACCCTCAGCCAATAGTTCAGTTTGGAGGTAATTACGGGCTTGCAATTGGAATGAGGCTCATGGTCTTTCAGTACCTTTCAAATGCCCTTTGTGATCTATGGATCAAGCAAGTATGGGCAAGAATACAAACTAATACCTTCATGAAGGCAACAATGACTAATTGGCAGGAGGTCGTCATCAATATAGAAAAATAAGTAACGGCTGATGCCATATCTCTGTATTAGAAGATAATGATCTTCTAATACCTTTCTGGATCAAGCAAGAGATTTGACATTTTATTTCCGAAAGAGTAATTAGCAGAGCATGTTAGAGAGCAAACATACAGAAGAAAATAATTCTCTCTCTCTATGTATATACATAATATATTGCCTAGGAACTGGATTTATAGTGTATAACTTCATAGCCTACACTACATAATTAATTACAACATTGATTATTTGCTTGGGTAGCAAAACTGTCCTTGGATTGGTAGTCATTTCATTGTGAATAAATATGGTAAAAAGGATTGTACAAATGTACATCTGATCAAAAAATAAAAGGAGAAACGGTGCAAAAAAGTGCCAATAATGTATTATATATTTTAGCAAACATAAAAATTATGCATAACATGACAATCTTGCACAATTACTTGGTGTAAAATAGAATATGCTCTACACCCCTGGAATTTGTTTTGTCTGTCACTCTGACCCATCATGTTTCATAGTCTTCCTATAAGCTCTTCATGTAGAATAGTTGTACATGTACACCTGATTGGTTCATTTCAACCAGATTATAACACTGCATCTTCCCAGGTAATCGGATCACTAACACACTGCAAATATATTAGCTTTGCTTATCAATGGACAATCGCCAAAATCAAGAGTATGCAACATATTGTGTCCTATTAGATCATGACTTTGTCAATTAGTGTGGGTCATAGGACCAACAAAGCATTTCCAGGTATATGCAGAACTCTGCATCGTACACTGAATTATATTAGGAGTATGTGCCATTTGGGCTCCCTAGTGGTCCAGTGGTTAGGATACTGTGCTTTCACTGCTGCGACCGTGGTTCGATTCCAATCAGAGAACCAAGAGGTCACACTACCCTGAAGCCAAGCATGCCTTGACAGTACTTGGATGGGTGACGACCTAGGAATACCAGGAGCTGTGGCCCACTCGAGAAGGAACTGGCAGCCCACTCCACGTTCTCTGCCGTGAATACCTAGTGGATCAGTGTGTTGTGTTGCAGTCCATGAGGTCACGGAGAGTCGGACACAAATGAACAGCGCAAAGGCACGAGTGCCATTATTAATGATTTTAATGCTTTATAACATATTTCATTGTTGGTACTTTTTTGTGGTCTCCTTCTCTTTGTATATTTTTATGAAATGTGCTGGAAGGACCAGCACCATTATAATGAGCTACAATAAGGAACAGTCCTTACAGATACGCAAAGGACTATTTCTGAATCTATCTTAAAAAATAAAACATAAGTAATAATGTTATACGATTATTAGAGCTTTTTATGCATTATTATATGAACTAGCGACTTGCCCGTCAAAAATAACGGGGCAATAAAATTTTAAGCCATGGAAATGATGTTTGCCACACAATGTAAAGCTTTTGCTACTCTGAGGACCTTCGGCACTCATTGCGAGCCTCTCATCTCATGTGCTTTTGCTCCTCTGAGCACCTTCTGCGCGATATATATATATATATATATAACTGCAGTGTAAAAATGTAATGTGTTGTAAAATGGCGGCGATTGTCTATGTGCTACGCGGCTCGCGAGCAGTTTCCGTCCTTTCTAATAGCGTATTTTGTACCTCGTACATTCCTGTGTAAGTGGTACGCATCTGGCAGTGTTTTGCACGGTTCGGGGTCGTGTAGCCTCGTTTTCATTTTTTTTCAGCCGCCGTTTGATTTCTCGCTTAGCCGATTTTCCTCCAAAAATGTTTTTTGCGTGGAACCTCACTCCCTGACTCCTGGCTGCCCCCCCGAGCTGTCCAAGTTTTTTTATTGTATTTTTCGGTCGTTAACTTTGCATTTTTCCACCCTCGTATTTATTTATTTTTCTAAGTCCCGTGTTCCACAACTGCTTGCAGCCTAAGGCAATCCCTCAGTTCCTAACTGCTTGGAGGCTAAGTCCCGCGTGTTTCAATGCCTCAACTGCTCGCCTCACAGACAATGAACACCTTTGGCGCTCATCACCTAAGTGCTCCTAATTTTAATGCCTTGCTTCTCGAGGCCTGCAGCTGATGACTGCTTTCGGCACTCATCGGCTAAGTGCTCCGAGCTCGGAAGACTTCTGTGCTTCAACGTCTCACAAGCGTGACAACGATTCGTAGTTTGACAACTATTATATGTGCTATGTACACGTTATTGTGGTTGTTAAATGTAACCACTGTTTTGAAAAAGTGGGTGTTCGTCATTAATAACTGCCCTGAAGAAGATGCAAGCATATATAGCACACATATGCAATGGCTTGATGAGCTTGTATGATCTGAGAAGGTGATAGAGAACATATAGTGGACCTATTTACAGTGATATAGAGCACTAAGCATCTCCAACACCTTAGCACTCAGTACCAGTGGTCTTCCTGCAGGACATTTACCATCAGTAACAATGTGTACCAGGAGCAGTCATAGTTGGAAGAAAACTGGAGCTACATTAGCTGTTATGGTCTGGCTTTCAGCATTTTTACATAATTATTATTGGTAAAAACGAGAAATACTATGCTGTTTTTCCTTGATTCTTAAGCTGAAGCCCCGCCCTTCTCTTCCAAACTGTGGCAGCGTGGAGCACTATTCTCTGCAGCTGCCTTGTTACTGCACAGCACTAGAGGCAGAGAAAATTAAGTAAGGAGCTCCAACCTAAATATCAGGTGAAATCAGTTTCAACTTTTTTTTTTTTAACACAATATTAAATGTTGTTTAAACCAATCTTTACAACTTAAAAAAAAAAAAAAAAAAAAAAAAAATATATATATATATATATATATATATATATATATATATATATATATATATAAAAAAATAGATCATTACAGTGTCACTAATAGGAGGTTGTGAGTATTTATATTATGTAGGCAATATTAGACTGCCTTTCATTCAACAGCACTTTGTACTAATACCCTACTTGCCAAATTATTTCCGGGGGACATTGTTTTATTTGCTATCCTCCTTTGTCACCTGGGAGAATGATCCTATTTAAAGGACCACCGTAGTCAAACATTTAAAAACAGTCCTTTTGAAGAAATACTTTTGCAAATAGGCAACATTTTTATAGAATTAAAAAAATATATATATATAATTTTTTTTTCATATACAATTATTCTGCTGTGGAATCAGGAAGTAGGTTACTGGAAACTAAAATTTCAAAAAGGTGAGAAAGGTGAGAGAAGACTATTAAATACACAGAAGGTTTGTATCCACACAATGGGAATGTATCAGTAGCTAGCAGTGCATTAATTAGCTCGTATTGAATGCTAATTAGTTTACAAAGACACACCCTATTGAGACAGAAGCTGGCAATAGATAAAATGTAATCTGCTGTAAAGAATTATAGTATGTAAATGAACAATGTAAATGCTGTGTTTTGCCCATAACCAAGTTTTGTTATTCAAAATACCATATAGATATAAATCTGACCACTTCCATTTAATCAGGTTGTAAATTGCACATCACTGTTGCAGCCTTTCAGTAGAACTGAATGGAGCTCTTACCTGCTTCAAATGTCTATCATCCAAGTAATAAAAAAAAAACAATGTCTACCTCTAATAAAGCACAGTTAAATATAAAGGTTTGCAAGCTAAAAGCTACACTTTCTAAAATAAATCGCTGGTCACGTTTGCGAGTTTGTCACGATTCGCAAGTCTGGTTGGGACCCGTAGGGCCGTACAACTTAGGACCGAAACCCGTACATGCGCTGTGCGCCTTGCGAAATTACGACTAACGGCCGAATCATGGAACTGAAAATACCAGAAAAAAATAATAATAAATAACAAATATGCCTCAAACTTCACACAGCACAGTGGGATATGCACGAAGCCTGCGAGTCAGCTTGCAAGTTAATTTAAGCCATATTTGCCGATTTTTTACACAATCTAAAATCGCCTAAGCCTATTTAATTGAATACATTTACAATTCACCAATATATGCACCAAAAGGTGCTCATTGAGAGCCACTCGATGAGCGCAGAAGGTGCTCAGAGGGCCCATAGCCTCGCATTGTGTGGCAAACCGCATTGCTAGCCTTCCAATTGTACAGTAGAGAGAGGGAGGGGCTCGCAATGAGCGCCAAAGGCTCTCATTGGGAGCCACGCAATGAGAGCAGCATTCCCAGCCTTAAAATGTTATTCCTGTAATTTTTGATGGGCAAGTAACTAGTTGTAAATAAAATTGACTTCAGCCATCCTTATTTAGATAGCCGAATAATCAGTTTATATTGGTGAATTGGGCTCAGGCTTATAAGGACAGGGCCAGGGACAAGCTTCTATGTATAGCATAAAGTGCAGATGATCAATATATTTGTGGCAGAAATAATATTAGAGTTAGAAAAACAGGCTTTTTTTGATGAAATTACTTTTACAAGATTGATTTCCTTAAAAAGGATGTTAAGAAAAGCATTTTCATATTCAGACTGAATTCATAGAAATGTTTTGGGTAGATTAGTAATCAGAGGTTTCATGTACTTGGGTGGGAGTTACCGGATGCAGTACAAGAATGGGATTATCAAAAGTATAACCATCAGCCATGGATAGGAAGATATTTTATATAAAAATCACAAAATACAATCAGAAAGACAAACAATGTGCATACATTTAAAGTAATGAACAGGCAGGCAATGTATAGA
This sequence comes from Discoglossus pictus, assembly GCA_027410445.1. Classification (NCBI taxonomy): domain Eukaryota; kingdom Metazoa; phylum Chordata; class Amphibia; order Anura; family Alytidae; genus Discoglossus; species Discoglossus pictus. Next base: position 399,671,781 of record CM050163.1, on the reverse strand, counting down.
AAGGCACAATACGTAGAAGGGTGCAGAACTGATTGTGCAGCCTCAAGGCAGCAAATTGAAATTAAGAAAATTAACGGGTTTAAATATGATTATATCATGATTACCAGAAGAACACAGCAAACCCCGTATTTAAAAATAAGCTCTCTGGTCCTCTCACTGTATGATGCACGCTGACAATGCTCAATACCGCACTGGCACTGTGATTCATACAACACTCTCGCGGTGCAAGGCACGCATACGTTTCAATGCAGCACTCTCACGGTGCAAGGCACGCATACGTTTCAATGCAGCACTCTCACGGTGCAAGGCACGCATACGTTTCAATGCAGCACTCTCACGGTGCAAGGCACGCATACGTTTCAATGCAGCACGCTCACGGTGCAAGGCACGCATACGTTTCAATGCAGCACTCTCACGGTGCAAGGCACGCATACGTTTCAATGCAGCACTCTCACGGTGCAAGGCACGCATACGTTTCAATGCAGCACGTTCACGGTGCAAGGCACGCATACGTTTCAATGCAGCACGCTCACGGTGCAAGGCACGCATACGTTTCAATGCAGCACTCTCACGGTGCAAGGCACGCATACGTTTCAATGCAGCACTCTCACGGTGCATGTGACAAATAACCTATTTTCTCCAATAAAAAAAAAAAAAAGCTAGAACACACCTCAAGAATTTGCTCTATGAACACAGCTCTCACACCTCATATTATTTCATTGCCCCATCTCATTTCCAGGGTGGCCTTTCTGGAATAGTCCCTGACCCTCTCCTGGGAGTCACCCTTCCTGCCCAGGTTACAGATCGTGCAGTCTCCCTCCCTGTTGTCCCCCTTTGTGGCTTAGCACTACGTGAAGTTCCTATAACAGAAGGAGATAACTCAGCAGAGTCTGAGTCACTTTCAGGAGGCCTCCAGAAGTCTCCTGTGTTTTTGCAAGTCCCTAGAACACTTTCCGAAACATCTGGAGGATGTACAGCTCGGAGAGGAAGTTGTTTAGTGATTGGCTTTGAGTTCTGTGGTCGTGGCATGGGGGAGGGGCTCCACAGAAGGGGACGGGGCCTCACTTCTTCCTTCTTCACCCAAGGGGCTTCCCAACTGCACTCCTCCAATCTTTGGCCAAACAATGATTCATCACAGTAAGAAGGAGAGCGGTTCTTCACCCTAAGGGAGTAAAAGTAGGACAGGATATGAGAGAGAGACAGAGATAAAGAAGATATTCTTCTAGAATTAAAAAGGACCAAATAAGTGTTTCTTTAATTACTAAATGATTACAGAGAAAGTTAATAATTGAAAAAAAAAAAAAAAATTAACAAAAGTTAATACATTTGAACTTTAGTATTGCAAATTCAGGCAGAACTGCATCTCTCCCATATTAAGGACCAGGGAGTGAGAAATGATCTGCCCAGAAGCCAGTTTTGATAAGAGTCTTAGAATATCAAGCTTATCTCAATTATAAGAAAGGTACTTTGAGTCATCCAAGGTAACCTTATAATGAAGCGCAAATACAGATAAACTGTTTATAATCTCAATTCAGGATAGGCTAATATAATATCCATTGGAGGGCTGATACGAAGCCAGCTGACACACTACTACAAAATATAAATATGCTATATAGCAATAAAGATTTCACAAAGTAAGTTGGCTTATTAACAAATGTTAATCAATGCACAATGGGGGGAAATAAATGTTTATTTACAATAAGATAACAGAATGAGTGCAGAATGATCCCAAACTATACAAATTACAGTGAGAATTCACTAAAAATAATTTTGAGATTATAGAAATGAATACACTCTTCAGATTAAGAACAAATGGTGACCCTTCAATTTTTAAAGTTTTTTAATTGCATTGTTGTCACTATGAACAATATATATATATTTATTTATTTATTAATTAAAATATGGAAGTTTACACCTCTAGCAATGGCCATTGTGATGTGCACAACATTTCTACTATTGGAGGTAGAACAATTAGCAGCCAAACAACAGATGAGAGCCAGATATATAACACTAATTTTGAGAGAATCATTTTAATAAACTTCCAACGTCAGATTACAAACTTTAATTGTCTTGTTTTCTTTGATCACACATTTTGAGAATTAGCGAATATAAATTTTCTCTGAATGGGACTTTGTGCATCAAAATAAAATGAAGATGCCAGACATCAACAGATTATCTGGTCACATTATCTAGCTCCTCTATGCAAAGCATTTACTGTATATTACTGTATTTGACAAATTCTTGGAGCCAGGTAGCTACAACTCTTAAAAATGTACTTATGGCTCCTAGGTTTTTGAGTAATTCTACAAATACCTATATCCATACTCCCTGTTGTACAACATATAACCAGTTCCAATGGTATTTAGCAAGCACCCTAGAAATGGAATATACACCTTAAGCTATTATAAATGTACACCTGAACAGGATACTAAAGGTAATATTTGCAAAACGATAGGGAGAAATCAGCAATGTTGCAGGTGGCCTATTCGGTTCTATCTTACCCCATATTCACTCCCAAGCAGCAATCTAGAGGGGACGGTTGGTGCATTGAGATGGTGAAAATACATTTTTTTCAATGTTAAAGTATTTTTAACTTGTGCTTATAAATCTCGATTTACTTTGGGGCATCACCTGTACTCTATCTTTTTCCTGGGGGTTCCTACTGGAGTGCCATTCGTCTTACAGCTTACGTTGGCCTTCATCTCCTTATTCTCTCCTGGACTCCATATGAGGGGTGTCTGTCCAGGAGCCGCAGTATTCCACTTCAGGGTCACATTTGCAATGTCTGCTCCTCTACCATGGCTTCCAAAAAGAGTCTCATCCACATAGGAGTCAGAGGCTTTATAACGGTAAGCACTGCGGCTCTTGCGCTGAGGAAGTGAGGTGCGGTGACCAGTGATTGACAGATCCAGAGACATGTCCGAAGCAATCAGAGCATCACATCTACAAGAAACAGGGACAATGTAAAACATATAAGCAGGACTGGCAGCATTTGTCTACTGGTCAAAGAAAAGGAAATATTGGAACCTTTTCTTTATATGGTATAATCCTGCAGTATAATAATACATTGAAGTATTCTAGTGTTGTGGAGTATCAGATAATTTTGTACTGTAAAATGACAGCACATGCAAGCAGATCATGAACACATAATACTATTTAATGATACGAGTATCTACACAATGGAAACATACTGTATAAAAATGAGTATCTAACACCCAACAACAACATTGGGTATTTACACATGGAAAATAAACATATATTATGATCTTTGTACGCTATATATTGATGCCGAGTATTTTTATATAACATTTTTGAACAATACACAATGTATACGACCGTAGAGTATGTATATGCATGAATAATAAAACTTTTGTGCAATATAGAAGAGCTCAATATGAAAATAATGTGTGATCCATACTGTGAATAAGTTTAAGTAAATCATATTGATATATGTGAATATATTTATATATACAGACACACTAAAATGTATAGCAATCATATAAGACTTATGACATGGTTTTATGTACAAATGCAAAACAATTTGAACCTTCTTAGGAGTTATAAAATGATTATTGGATGGGGAGAGGGTTGTAACAAAACTCTATTCAAATATTGTTGCAGTAATTTGTTCCATTCATTTGTAACGCAAGTGAAATCAAATGCCTTGTGTTATAGGCGTGTATGGGTTGATACAAGGCTTTTGTGACCAGACCATGCTCTCCTGTTTCTACCCAATGCAACAGTAGTTGTTTTTGCTTAATGCAAGCACCATGTTAGCACATTGTGCAACACGGAGGATTATGTTGGAAAAAATATATAATAAATTACTTCTCAAGATAAGGTTAAGAACAAAAATGTTAACTTTAACACCTCTGGCTTAACACAATAGTTGCTCATTTGACTAAGATGCAAAAATAAGTGGCTTGTGAGTAAGTGCTGCATACAAGTCCATTCAAAACAGGAGATAAAAATATTACATTTCTGCGGTTAAGAATATCTGCCACTTCCACCAGAGAAATAGATCTCTAAGGTCACTGTAATGAATTGAATATAGTGAAGATACTTTCAGAAAAAAAGGTAACAGTACCATCCACAAGGGGGCAGTAAAGTACAGTAAAAAAAAACAAAAAACAACACAAGTAAAAAAATACCAGTTATATACAAAATAAAACAATGAGCTGCTGTCAGCAAATATGTTGTGTAATAAAAAAAATGATTTGCCAAAATGCATATTAGGCGAGCGAATGTCATAGCATCTCTTAGACGGGTGGGTTTATGCTGCTTCAGACGTATAAAAACCAATCAAAGGAGACTGAGGGAAATGTTTGATAGACAATATAATTCCCTTCTTGTGTGATCAGCAGAACTGAAATTACATGTTACTGGATGAGATTTAATTTCATCCTCTATCAGCTAATGTATACCAGTTTGCAGTAACATATATGTAATCTTGTAGGCAAATAATGCGGTATATACAGTTTTAACAATGGTGAAAGTGGCTTATTGCCTGGAAAAAAATATATTTTCTTTCTTCATGTTGTAGCACATAAATCAATTTAGCATCCAGTTTGCCTAAGAAGTCTTAAATGAATGTGTAATTCAAGTAAGTCGCCCATGATCTACCAAAAATGTTACCCAGATGGTAATCAATGTCAAAGAAGATGCCAACTCTTACATATCATAAACGTAAAAGAAAAATTTGAATATGGAAAGAGTCATACATTACAAATGTGAGCATTAATACTGAGCTTCTGCTTACTCAGACATAATATTAAAATTTGGATGACGAGTGTGGGATCTTTCCTCATAGGAGTACTCTAGCAGCGGCAGTTGCAGCAAGGAGTTGCTAGATGGCGCTGCCAAAATCTGTGTACAATTTGTAAGCGCTGCTGAGATTGTACACAATTTCCAAGATAAAACCATCACCCTTACCCTAACCCCCCCAAACCTTATCCTAAGCCTAAAGCTATGATATCGGGAGCAAAATCTTGGCAGTGACATCTAGCGGATGCTCACCACCAGTGCTGGTGGTGTGCTGAAGTACTCATAACCTTAAAGGACCCAAGTGTGTATATGTATGTCTAATCTTTTTTTGTGTAACTGAAATTGTGATTTCACACATTGGCACTGAACATAATCTAGGTAAAATGTATCAGATTTCACAATAGGTGTGATTTTCTTTAGTTTCAGAATGTATGTGTGTGCACGCTCATCGTTCAGTCGTGTCCAACTCTCCGTGACCTCATGGACTGCAACACACCATGCTGATCCACTTGGTATTCATGGCAGAGATACTGGAGTGGGTTGTTTGTTCCTTCTCCAGTGGGCCAAAGCATACAGCTCCTGGTATTCCTAGGGGTCTCCCATCCAACCCTGCTTGGCTTCAGGGTGGTGTGACCTCTTGGTTCCCTAACTGGAATGGAAAACAGGACACAGTGGTAAAAAGCACCAAATCATAACCACTGGACCACCAGTGAACCCCATTTTAGAGTAAGGGGGGCTATTTGTCACTCTCCTTAGTTGTTGGCTGTAAGAAGTTAAGTGGATATATTGAATTGCATTTAAAACACCAATTAAATGTCACGTTCAATAGAGCTTTCCTGAAAGTTAATAGATTGATCTGAGCACAGTAGAAATAAATGATCAGTATAATGTTGACTGAATCTTCTTATACACCAAGCCTTAGTTTTTCCATAAAAGAACTGTACACTCTGTATCCAATTAGTCCCTTGGCCTGTTACTAGTGTTTACACAAGGTCCTGACTTGGGCCCTCATTCAATTGCAATCTGGCCAATTGAATAGGGCTCTAAATAAGCACATGACATATTTTTTTAATACGTTTTTAGTTAGTAAACATCTATCCAAAAGCAAGGTTTTCACTAACTAAAAACTTCTGTAAAAAACATATACTATGTGCTTATATAGAGCCCTTTTCAATTGGCCAGATCGCATTTGAATAAGGCCCTTGGTGTTTTTCTGCCAGGAATTATCTCTGCAGCCTAATAGAAAACTTACCCTAGGCACTACTTCAAATGGGCATCAGGACTACCCAGTAACCTCACCAATAGATATAGTTCCTGAGTAAATCAACCCCTCAAACAAAGGCTTCCTCACGGAAATACTGGGTTCATAGTGGGTGTGTTATGTGACATCAGGGAAATCTACAACTTCTGGTGTAAATCCATTTTGGATTACTATATCCATCCCTGCAGCAAGGGTGTTCATAATGGGATAGAGTCAGATGCATTGATATATTAGGGATATACTGACAAATGCTTGGGTGCACCTTCCACTGCATCTTAGACTGAAGCTGGAGGATGCAGACCAATCCTTGGGAGAATGTACCAAACCACTAAGATTCAAATGTGTCCCTTTTCTCCAGGAATAAACAGTGTATGGTTAATGGAATCATGTATAGCATTTCTAAGTCACGTTTCAACAAGATTTGGCAACCATGGACTGAATTTATTGCCTATGGCGGTGTATTATATACACACACTCTGAATATACCCATATGTCGGCTTCAGACTTTCTACTGGCAAACCCCGCTTAACACTACCCCCTTTTACACGGATTCACTGTAAAGCTGTTTTTGCCCGACACATCCCCGAGTAACACTGATCTGATGCTTGTGTATTATTCCAAAACACCATGAGCCATGGAAGGAATTTTAAAAATCGAGTTTGCCTGTGATTTACCCTATGCTTAAATTGACCTGTTTAACTCTGTTTCATTTAGCACATTATTTTCTAGGAACACATCTACAGAGTTAAAATGGGTATGTCTGTATTTATATACAGGTATACCCTGCTTAACGCTACCCTTTTTGGCGCTGCCTTGCTATAACACTATTATGACCCGTAATTCCCTGTATAACGCACTGCCCCTCTATAACACTATTTTGACCAGTAATTCCCTGTATAACGCACTGCCACGCTATAACACTATTTGACCCGTAATTCCCTGTATAACGCACTGCCTCTCTATAACACTATTTTGACCCGTAATTCCCTGCATAACGCACTGCCTCTCTATAACACTATTTTGACCAGTAATTCCCTGCATAACGCACTGCCTCTCTATAACACTATTTTGACCCGTAAATCCCTGCATAACGCACTGCCTCTCTATAACACTATTTTGACCCGTAATTCCCTGCATAACGCACTGCCTCTCTATAACACTATTTTGACCCGTAATTCCCTGCATAACGCACTGCCTCTCTATAACACTATTTTGACCCGTAATTCCCTGCATAACGCACTGCCTCTCTATAACACTATTTTGACCCGTAATTCCCTGCATAACGCACTGCCTCTCTATAACACTATTTTGACCCGTAATTCCCTGCATAACGCACTGCCTCTCTATAACACTATTTTGACCCGTAATTCCCTGCATAACGCACTGCCTCTCTATAACACTATTTTGACCCGTAATTCCCTGCATAACGCACTGCCTCTCTATAACACTATTTTGACCCGTAATTCCCTGCATAACGCACTGCCTCTCTATAACACTATTTTGACCCGTAATTCCCTGCATAACGCACTGCCTCTCTATAACACTATTTTGACCCGTAATTCCCTGCATAACGCACTGCCTCTCTATAACACTATTTTGACCCGTAATTCCCTGCATAACGCACTGCCTCTCTATAACACTATTTTGACCCGTAATTCCCTGCATAACGCACTGCCTCGCTATAACGCGGTTTCTGTTGCCAAACCCATTTTTATGCTTTGATTCTCAAAAAACAAAACAGAATCCAGGATGAGCCAGAAACTTCAACATCACAAATGTAAAGTTTATATTTCTTGTTCAGTTTGCGTCAGTGTTATATTTGCTGTTAGTTTGAAGTTCATATAAAACAAAAACAGTTTACATTTCAATTGCAATTGTGTATTTCTTGTCATCGGCGCCCCTATCCCTATCCCATGTTAAACTGCCCCATTTAGAGCGGTTTTGCTTAACACTCCTACTGCCTGGGACCTATCCCCAGCATTAAACGAGGTATAGCTGTATTTCCTTCTGCCTCTGCTTTTTTTTTTATTCTTTTGTTTGTTTTGTATTGTTTGTATTAGAAATCAAATAGGCATATGGCACTATTGACTTAAATGTTTTCAGCATAGTAGTATTGTGCATGCAGATACATCTAAATAGACTTGGGAGTCAGATTATTTAATCAATTTCTATGTTTTTTACATTAAATGAACACCGTATAACTTACTATATTCCTACAAATCCATAAATAATATGTTGCTTGCAACACACAGTACACGCAATGTCCTTTTCATTTAAATCCTTCTTGTAGTTGTATTGTCTGTGCAGCACAACCAAACACAAGATGTGCCGGGCATTCTGCTGTCCATAGGAGGGTCGGAAACGACTGAACTACTAAACAGTGGGACCCATATCTACTGAAGCCCTTGATTAGGTTCTTATTCTGAACACTCCAAGGCTATGATCTAAAGGCTGAATGAGAACACACTTAGTCTTAATGGTGATACGTTTTAAGCATCATTTGCATGTCACTACCCAGAATCCTTAGTGACAGTGGAAACATTGTTCACTGAAAAAGTCTGTGAAAAAACAAACAGGTCTTCTGGCCTGATGGCTACATGTAGGTGTACTGAGAATGGTCTTTTAATTCCTTGCTGGATATACAGTGCGAGGTGTTTCAATCACCTTTCCACCTACTACAGCCAAAGTTTATATCCATCATCATATAGTAGCCACAAACAACCTAACACTAATGATCCCCATATAAGGGATAAGTCTGACCCCCATATAAGGGATAGTCTGTGATTGGGTCCTGGTATTGTACCCTAATCCAAGATTACATTCTGAAGGCTGCATTAGCGCAATGCACAAAGGTCTAAATAGATCTTAAATCAAGTTGACAAATATATGTTTGTACATGTGGAGTCTCATAGTGACAGAGAAAAAACAGCACATACTCACTACTGTGGGAAAACCAGTCCCCTGACCTGCTTGAGATGTGAAGCTGTCCTCAGAATGTGTTTTATTTCCTTAGTGGCATGGGTGATTTGTGTGAGATGTGATTGTGATACCTAAGATAATAATGTGTTACATCAGACTGGTTGTGTATCACTGTGTACAACACATACATTACCTGCAACCTCTGCTCCTCTCACAAGATCAGCTCCCATGGTAATGATACACACAGCAGCCCGGACTCACACAACACTCATGGGGGGCGCTAACTGCTACATGTCCGTGCACGAGGCTAGGAAACTATCCCCGAATCCAGACTCTTACATGTACTGCTCACCAAAACACGTTCACACACGAGTGTATCTTATAGTCTGGGCTGCATGGAGTAGAGAAAGGAACGGCGCCCCCTCAATGAGATGTAGAGTGGTACAGTCCAGGAAGCGACGCACATTCACTTCCGGGTGTAAAGGAAACACGTGTGAGACCTGGAGTTAGTGGAACAAGTGAGATATACTGTACTGATCAGCGAGTGAGTGTAATGACTGAGACAGACTGACCGGAGAGTGAGTGTCACCTGGAGTGAGTGTAGTGACTGAGACAGACTGATTGGAGAGTGAGTGTCACCTGGAGTGAGTGTAATGACTGAGACAGACTGATTGGAGAGTGAGTGTCACCTGGAGTGAGTGTAGTGACTGAGACAGACTCACCGGAGAGTGAGTGTGACCTGGAGTGAGTGTAATGACTGAGACAGACTGACCGGAGAGTGAGTGTCACCTGGAGTGAGTGTAGGGACTGAGACAGACTGATTGGAGAGTGAGTGTCACCTGGAGTGAGTGTAGTGACTGAGACAGACTCACCGGAGAGTGAGTGTCACCTGGAGTGAGTGTAGTGACTGAGACAGACTGACCGGAGAGTGAGTGTCACCTGGAGTGAGTGTAGGGACTGAGACAGACTGACCGGAGAGTGAGTGTCACCTGGAGTGAGTGTAATTGCTGAGACAGACTGACCGGAGAGTGAGTGTCACCTGGAGTGAGTGTAATGGCTGAGACAGACTGACCGGAGAGTGAGTGTCACCTGGAGTGAGTGTAGGGACTGAGACAGACTGACCGGAGAGTGAGTGTCACCTGGAGTGAGTGTAGTGACTGAGACAGACTGACCGGAGAGTGAGTGTCACCTGGAGTGAGTGTAATGTCTGAGACAGACTGACCAGAGAGTGAGTGTCACCTGGAGTGAGTGTAGTGACTGAGACAGACTGACCGGAGAGTGAGTGTCACCTGGAGTGAGTGTAATGGCTGAGACAGACTGACCGGAGAGTGAGTGTCACCTGAAATGAGTGTAGGGACTGAGACAGACTGACCGGAGAGTGAGTGTCACCTGGAGTGAGTGTAGTGACTGAGACAGACTGACCGGAGAGTGAGTGTCACCTGAAATGAGTGTAGGGACTGAGACAGACTGACCGGAGAGTGAGTGTCACCTGAAATGAGTGCAATTGCTGAGACAGACTGACCGGAGAGTGAGTGTCACCTGAAATGAGTGCAATTGCTGAGACAGACTGACCGGAGAGTGAGTGTCACCTGGAGTGAGTGTAGTGACTGAGACAGACTCACCGGAGAGTGAGTGTCACCTGGAGTGAGTGTAGTGACTGAGACAGACTGACCGGAGAGTGAGTGTCACCTGGAGTGAGTGTAGTGACTGAGACAGACTGACCGGAGAGTGAGTGTCACCTGGAGTGAGTGTAGTGACTGAGACAGACTGACCGGAGAGTGAGTGTCACCTGGAGTGAGTGTAGTGACTGAGACAGACTGACCGGAGAGTGAGTGTCACCTGGAGTGAGTGTAATGTCTGAGACAGACTGACCGGAGAGTGAGTGTCACCTGGAGTGAGTGTAGTGACTGAGACAGACTGACCGGAGAGTGAGTGTCACCTGGAGTGAGTGTAGTGGCTGAGACAGACTGACCGGAGAGTGAGTGTCACTCGCAGTGAGTGTAGTGGCTGAGACAGACTGACCGGAGAGTGAGTGTCACTTGCAGTGAGTGTAGTGGCTGAGACAGACTGACCGGAGAGTGAGTGTCACCTGCAGTGAGTGTAATGTCTGAGACAGACTGACCGGAGAGTGAGTGTCACCTGCAGTGAGTGTAATGTCTGAGACAGACTGACCGGAGAGTGAGTGTCACCTGGAGTGAGTGTAATGTCTGAGACAGACTGACCGGAGAGTGAGTGTCACCTGGAGTGAGTGTAGTGACTGAGACAGACTGACGGGAGAGTGAGTGTCACCTGGAGTGAGTGTAGTGGCTGAGACAGACTGACCGGAGAGTGAGTGTCACTCGCAGTGAGTGTAGTGGCTGAGACAGACTGACCGGAGAGTGAGTGTCACTTGCAGTGAGTGTAGTGGCTGAGACAGACTGACCGGAGAGTGAGTGTCACCTGCAGTGAGTGTAATGGCTGAGACAGACTGACCGGAGTGTGAGTGTCACCTGGAGTAAGTGTAGTGACTGAGACAGACTGACCGGAGAGTGAGTGTCACCTGGAGTGAGTGTAATGGCTGAGACAGACTGACCGGAGTGTGAGTGTCACCTGGAGTGAGTGTAGTGACTGAGACAGACTGACCGGAGAGTGAGTGTCACCTGGAGTGAGTGTAGTGGCTGAGACAGACTGACCGGAGAGTGAGTGTGACCTGCAGTGAGTGTAATGGCTGAGACAGACTGACCGGAGAGTGAGTGTGACCTGCAGTGAGTGTAATGGCTGAGACAGACTGACCGGAGTGTGAGTGTCACCTGGAGTAAGTGTAGTGACTGAGACAGACTGACCGGAGAGTGAGTGTCACCTGGAGTGAGTGTAATGGCTGAGACAGACTGACCGGAGAGTGAGTGTCACCTGGAGTGAGTGTAATGGCTGAGACAGACTGACCGGAGAGTGAGTGTCACCTGGAGTGAGTGTAGTGACTGAGACAGACTGACCGGAGAGTGAGTGTCACCTGGAGTGAGTGTAGTGACTGAGACAGACTGACCGGAGAGTGAGTGTGACCTGCAGTGAGTGTAATGGCTGAGACAGACTGACCGGAGAGTGAGTGTGACCTGCAGTGAGTGTAATGGCTGAGACAGACTGACCGGAGAGTGAGTGTGACCTGGTGCCTTGTTTGCTCAGTGTGAGAGGATTCATATGTACAAGGATGTCACAGTATAACATAGGAATAGCATTGGATTCATCCACCCCCTGCACAGAACAGGATCCCAGTAAGGCCCAATGTAACCAGTATCTCTATCTGAACAGATATGGCCCAGAAGAAGCGCAGAGGATCCAAAATAAGGAAACCTCGCAGAGACCGGGGAGACGATGACAGTGACACCGGGGAGTTTGATGTCACAGCTGGGATCCCCGAGCAAGATGAAGTGGTGAGGCGATAGAAGTGTGTGGGGCCACAAGGCACTTATAGCTGCTATGAGGGATTGCAGCAACATAGGCTCCCATCCCACAGCTGCCAGGCTGCAAAGCACAGAGTATCAGGACACAGAAATCAGCAGATAACCAGATCTCACAAACTCAGTATCATGTATTGATAGCCACAGCAACATCAGCAGAGGAGTCGTAAGTTATTTGGGAAATCTGGAATACGCCAGCTCACAAACATACCCATGTTCTAGGACGGTATATACTATACATTGCAGTGTCCTTTCTGTCAACAGCGTTATAATAATATGGGTAGATGACCTATGTAGTTACACCAACACATTTTGCGTCTGTGACCTAACCACCTTTCTCTGTGCAGCGTCTCCCATCGTTCCCTACTGCAGAGTGCGGCTCAGACAATGAGATGGATACCAGACAGCTGGTTCGAGCACAGAATAAGAAGAAAAAAAAGTCTGGAGGGTTTCAGTCAATGGGTATGTTAGTAGTGTGTCACCTTATATTAACAGTAACTTATGTGTGCGTAGCAGCTATTTTGTGACGGCAACAGTCGGTTCGTTTGTTAGTGTTTTTGTGATGTCTGCAAGCAGTTATCAGATAAACTGACGTATGCTGGCATGTTTGTGACATTCATTCTCTATCTATATATCTATCCATCTATCTATAAATATATATTTATTAATTTATTTATTTATTACCAGTTTGCCTTGGATTTGTGCCAGCATTTTAGGCACTTTGATGGGGAAACACAATTGGAGAAGCCGTTACTTTTCCAAGTTTTACTAGAAATGTATCCAGTTAAACAAACAATAAAAAAAATCAATAAAACTAATAGGCCTAGCTTACACGGGAGCACTACCTTAACCAATGAACAGCTCTCCTCACTAAACAGCTCTCATCCAGCTAAACCTAGGTGGAGCAAAACACAGTACAATCATTTGTAAAAAAAAAGTAGTGCCTCCATTTTTGCTGATGACACAAAGTTGTGCAAGGTAATTAAATCAGATAGTGATGTACTTTCCCTCCAAAGGGATTTACATAAAATTGAGGAATGGGCATCTAAATGGCAGATGAGATTTAATACGAATAAATGTAAAGTTATGCATCTGGGAAGGAAAAATAGCCATGCAATTTATAATGTTAATGGAGCAGATCTAGGTGTATCAGATATTTAAAGGAATTTGGGAGTGCTTGTGGACAACCACCTAGGTAACAGTGCTCAAAGCGAAGCAGCATCTGCGAAGGCAAATAAAATATTAGCATGTATTAAGAAGGGTATAGAAGCAAGGGAAGCAAATATAATTCTGCCACTATACAAATCTCTAGTATGCCCTCATTTGGAATATGGAGTACAATTTTGGGCACCACTTCATAAAAAAAAAAACATTTTAGAGCTGGAAAAGGTACAGAGAAGGGCAACAAAACTAATAAGGGAAATGTAGGGGCTAAGTTATGAAGAAAGACTAACCAAATTAAACTTATTTTCTCTAAAAAAAAAGGCGTCTAAGAGGAGATATGATTACCTTATATAAATTCATCCAGGGTCAGTATAAAGATTTGTCAGGGGAGCTTTTTGTGCCAAGAGGTTTTCAACTGACAAGAGGACATCCCTTGAGGTTAGAAGTAAAAAGATTTCACCTCAAAGAAAGAAAAGGGTTCTTCACAGTAAGGGTGGTTAATCTGTGGAAGTCTCTACCAGAGGAGGTGGTGACAGCGGATTCAATAGATAACTTTAAAAGGGGACTGGATTTATTTCTAATTAAAAAGGGAATTCAGGGTTATCATGGATAATTAGAGAGGCAGTATTGATCCAGGGAGAAGTCTGGTCGCCGGTGTCTGGGATCAGGAGGGATTTTTTTTTTATATACAACTAATTAATTAATAGTTAATCCGCATATTGCAGATCAGAGGAGATCTTAAAAGGTTGAACTTGATGGACTGAAAGTATTTTTTCAACCTTAAATACTATGTAATATAGTCCAGATATTAAGCTTCACTCAGTCCTACAGCACACTTCACAGGGTTTACAATAAGCCTTTCCTGTCTCAGTGTTCCTAATACTACTTCCACATTTTTTTTTTTTTTTTTTTTTTTTTTTTTTATTTACTGAAGTTGCATAAAGTAGAAAATTTACAGCAATTTTTTACAACATAAAAAATACATTTACATAGTCATTCTCACCCTTTCATTCCACTTTCAACCTTTCTAAAAAAATGTTAGTATTTACTTTGTACCTTGTTTTTGGTCCCATACTTTCCATTTTAATGGATCAGCTTTAATACAACCTTTTTGTTCATAATTTTTCTCCAGTTCTCGGATGTATTTAATTTTCCGAACGACAACTGAAAAGTTTGGCGCGATATCTGCCTTCCAGTTTGTGATTATAGTATTTTTGGACACTGAGTCAGAATCGCGAAAGACTTTTTCTCTATATCGATGTCATTAGGAAAAATGTGTAGCAGGCTACATTCTCCCCTAAAGGGGAATTGGTCTCCCACAATTTCGGACAAGAAAATAAAACACTTTTTCCAAAATAGCCTTATTTTGGGACATTCCCATAGAATGTGCAGTAAATGAGCAACTTTACCACAATTTCTCCAACACATTTTTTCTATAGGAATATGAGAAATTTGTGCAATTTTAACCGGTGTAAAATACCAGTTATTAATTATTTTAAAAAAGGTTTCTCTATAAGTTATTTGCTTAATGAATCTGTTTGTTAATTTTAGGGATGTTTCCCAATCTTTAACCTCCAGAGTTAAGTTTAAATTCGACTCCCATTGACACATTCCCTTAGTTTTAGGTTGCTCTTCACAGGATCTGATAATATTAAAGCAGTTGGATATTAAGTGTTTTTTTTCCGATCTAAGAAGAATTTTTTCCATAGAATTTAACACTTTACCAATTTGTGACATTACTTTAGATTGGTGGCAACTGGTTTTATATGCTTCATATGTTAGCCATCCTTCTTTTGCAATATTGAATTTATTTTTTATCTGATCAAAAGACCCAACTGCTCCTTCAATTAGGGTGTCGCTAATTCGTACCATCCCCTTTTTATTCCAATCGTTTAAAACTCCTTTCATGTTTATCTGTACCAGAGCTTTAAGTGGGGTTATTAGACTACCTTCTGGAATTAATTTCTTTTTCTTATTAATTTGTTTCCAATTTTTTGAGATTTCTTTTACCACCGTTGATCCTATCACCATCTCCTTATAAGAGCATTTTTCTCTAAAAACTAAAGCTGATAAATGCCATTCTGGAATTAATGTTTGTTCTATATACATCCATGGGAGATTATCTGCTGTTTCTAGCCACTTTAACGCCTGTACTACGCTATTGGCTTCTTGATAAGTTTGGAGTAAGGGGTAGGATATACCTCCCTTTAAAAAAGTTCTACCCATGGTTGTCTTTTTCATCCTTATGAATTTAGATTGATGTATATAAAAATCGATAATTCCTTGAAGTTTCTTTAACCAGCTTTTAGGAATCTTAAATGGGATACATCTCAAAAGATAATTAACTCTTGGGAGGATCAACATTTTTACAACTGCAATTCTACCTGAAAAGGAAAATCTGTCTTTTCTCCAGTTTTCTATAATTTTTTGACATTTTGCATATAAATCTTTATAATTCCTTTCTACTGTTTCCTGTGATTTATTCAGAATTATGATTCCAAGATGTTTAAATGATTCCGAGTTCCAGTCATATGGATATATAATCTTTAGTTGGGACAACAGATTTTCTGAAAAATTAAAGTAAAGTGTTTCTGATTTTTTATAATTCAGTTTATAATGGGATACTTTACTATACCTTTGTATTATTTTTGATAAATGATAAAGTGATTCTTCTGGATGAGTAAGTGACAAAATAACATCATCTGCGTAAAGACTAGTTTTGTACTCCCTCTCTCCCACCCTAATTCCGCGAACCTGTGAGCAAGATCTAATAGCTTCCACTAATGGTTCTATCATCAGCGCAAACAAAGTGGGAGAGAGGGGACAGCCCTGTCTGGTACCATTTGATATACTGAATGAATTTGCCCCTCCCCCCAAACCTGTTATTTGTGCTGACGGAGAACTGTATAAAGCCCCAATGGCTTTGGCACCAAATTCCCCAAACCCAAATTTAGATAATGTTAAACGCATGTACTCCCATCCTACTCTGTCAAACGCTTTTTCTGCGTCTAATGACAAGAATAGGGTGGGAGTACTTTTGTTTCTCGTAATTTCACTTAAATTCATAATTTTCCTAATGTTCTCTGTACCTTGTCTGCCTGATACAAATCCCATTTGATCTGTTGTTACTAATTTACCTATAAATTCCTGAATTCTAAGGGCCAAAATTTTCGCGTACAATTTAATGTCTGCGTTTAATAGGGAAATAGGTCTATAATTGGCGCAATATTGTGGATCTAAGTTGGGCTTTGGGATCATTATGAGTGCTACTTTTATCATTTCTTTTGGTATAACTCCTGTACTTTTTATTTCATTAAAAGTGTCTGTTAGGTGAGGGCTTAATAATTGACCAAAGGTTTTATAAAAGCAATTTGTATAGCCATCTAATCCTGGAGTAGTGTAGGGTTTAAGTTGTTTGATTGCTTTAAGTACTTCTTGGATAGTAATAGGGTCGTTTAGTTTTTCTCGGTCGCCTTCTGATAATTTGGGTAATTGAGTATCATCCAGAAAAGCTTGAATTTCTTCTGTTAGTGGCTTGCATATCTTGGGATCTTTTTCTAAATTATACAAATCTTGATAGTAATTAAAGAAGGCTTGACCAATTTCTTTAGGTGAGGAAATATACCTACCTTTATCTTTTAAAATTGTTATTCTTTTCTTTTCCCTTTTTTTCCTAACTTGGGTAGCCAATAGTTTGCTGTTTCTATTATTTTGATGATAATATGTCTGTTGAAAGCGCCACAATGCCCTATCTGATATTTGCTGATTAATTTTATTTATTTTATTTCTTATTATTTTGATATCTTCTATTATGTGTACTTGTGTGTCCAAAAATTTTTTTGATTCTAACTTATTTAATTCTATATATAGTTTTTTTAGTGGGGTGCCTCTCCGTTTTATTGACTGTGATTTAAGTTTAATCATTAAACCTCTTGTGAATGCTTTTTGTGTATTCCATAGCGTGCAATACGATGAGACCGTGTGACTGTTAGTGTTAAAAAATTGTGTTATTTCTTTATTTAAAAATTCTTTATTCTCTTCTGTTTTTAGTAAAAAATCATCCATTTTCCATTGTGCTCTATCTAATTTAACTTTATCAATTTCAATTGTTGCTGTAGTAAAGGCATGGTCTGATATGACTATCTTGCCTATTTCTGTGTGAGATATTTTATCTATTATTCGGGAATTTACTAATATTAAATCTATCCGTGAATATGTATTGTGTGGTGTTGAGTAGAAGGAAAATTCTTTTTGGTTAGGATGTTGAACTCGCCATGAGTCAAATAAATTGTTTTTAATAGTCCATTCAGCAAATGATTGCGTTACCTTGCTAACTCTTTTAAGATTTTTATCCTCTGGTTTTTTAGATCTATCCAGATTTGTATTAAGTACCATATTAAAGTCTCCTGCAATAATCAGAGGACCTTGTGCAAATTTCTTAATTAACTTAGTTATTATTTTTTTAAATTTACCTTGCTTTTCATTCGGTGCATATATGTTAATTAATGTAATTTTTTGTTTATTAATTTGTCCGTTCCATATAATGTAGCGTCCTTCACAATCTATAATAGAAGTAGCTTCGACTATTTCCAGATCATTGGAAAAGAAAATTGATACCCCTCTTTTTTTTTTTTCCACATCCTGAGTGGAGTCTATACTCATAACACCCAACTGCAAAACCCGAAGTTTTACCTTTCTCCCAATGAGTCTCCTGGAGAAATATTAGGTCAGCCTTCTCTTTGTGACAATGTCTAAATATTGTTTTCCTTTTACCTGGAGAGTTTAACCCTCTAACGTTCCAACTTAAAACCTTTATCCCCATATTCCTATGAAGCTTAACGCTAGGCTAATATTATTTCCTTTGTTTTTCCTTTTTTTAATTTTGGGACCAAAAACTATTTTCCTAACATTCATACTAGCATTCATCCATACATTCTGATTGTTAGAACAGTTGGGGCTGTAAAACAGCCTTCCGCCATTACTGTTCTGCAGGGATTCAGCCATTGTTTAGAAATGGTTAGCGGTCTAATGAGAAGATGGCTATAATTTTAACCTTACTTAATCTTCTTTTTTCTAGCTAAAAAAAATGCATCTTTGGTATTGGATTATCCTAATACTAACTCTTAGAGATGCTAGAAGATGCCAGGAGATGCCCGGAGAGAGAAAGGGTTGGAAGAAAGGAGTGTGTCATATTATTATCTTATATATATATTTTTGTATTATTTTTTTTTTCCTTTTATTTTTTTTTTTTTATTATTTTTATTTTTTTTAATTTATTTCCTTAAATTTTAGTTTAATTTACCCTTTTACCTTTGTGTCATACTTTATGGCTTAGAATTTTGAATCTTCCCCTATCCTTCTATCCTCCCATCCTACTTCTTTTACTTCTCTTTCTCCTTTCCTCTCTCCTGACCTTAAGCAATGTGAAATCAACTTAGTTAATTTATCTTGATATTAACAGTTCTAAGTTCTACCCTAAAGAAATAATTTTTTTCTATTTTTTCTAAATAAGTACTACTTCGATCCGTGTCCATAAAGTCATAACTTAATGTCTATTGCTGTCTTTTTTGTTACAGAGCTTATTTCTTCGTCTGCCAATCAGGCGTTGCTATTTGCAATTTCATCACTGGCTCCTTTGGTTCGTGTGTTTTCAGGTTTAAGTTATTCAAAAAAGTTTCTCCTTCTTCCATAGAGTTGATTTTATGCCACACGGATCCCTGTAGCACTAATAATCCTGTTGGGAAAGTCCATTTGTAGATCAAGTTTAGTTTTCTTAGTGCTTGAGTTATAGATAAAAATTCCTTTCTTTTATTCATAGTTCCTTTTGAAAAATCTGAAAAAATTTGTATTTTTTCATATGGTGCTTCAAATTTCTTCTTTATATAGCTAGCTTTGGAGATTGCTTCCTTTGTAGGAAGGTGATGAATTTTTACGATCACATCTCTAGGACTTTTATTTTGTAGATAAGTAGGTAAAGGTATTCTGTGAACTGTATCCAATTTCTGATCCAGTTTTGCGTATATGGGGGAAATATTAGAGAATAATTCTCCTTAGTATATTGGAAGATCCTCTTTCTTTATAGATTCAGATATACCTCTTATGCGGAGGTTATTTTTTCGTGAATTATCTTCCAATTTGTTTATTTGCTCATTCAGCTTTTTCATTTGTGTGGACATTTTAACTGTCTGATCCAGTAACATATTATGGTCCAGAATTAGGTTATCAAATTTAATTTCTAGGTCTGCAGATCTTTTGTTCACTTCTGTTATTAATTTAGCGTTTTCCATGATTTGGGCCTTTATTTCTGCAAAGAATTCTGTTTGAAAGTTCTTTAGAATTTCTTTCATTTTTCCAATAGTGAGAAGATTCTCCTCTTGATTCTCAGAATCTCTGTTTATTAAATTAACAGAAGGGAGATCTGTACTGTGATCCAGCCCTTCTTTTAACGTTTGTTTTTGCGATGATTTTGTAAGATTCTTAGGGGGAAAAAAAGTGGATGGTTCTAAGGTAGGGCTTTTCCGCCCTTTCGTTTTATTTTTCGTCGCCATTTTGTGCTGATGGTGGAAATGGTGAGTTTATTTCCTCTTATAACACTTCCTTCTTTCATTTGTCTCCTTCCTCTATATTATTTGAGGTTTTAAACTTCTTGAGTGTTTGCATCCACTTCTAGGAATGTCTTATCTCTGTTAATCTCAGAGATTTTTTTTTTATTGAGTAGTTATCTCGCTTTTAATAGTTCGTAAGCGATTACCTTATTAATTTAGAAGGACCCTTAGCATCCATTCCAGTCTCTCCCCCTTATAATTATTTAAACAATACGTTTTCTGTTTCATAAATTTTACTGATTAGATCTCCTCTTGTAATTTTTTGAGAATATTGGAAAATTTATGCCCATTACCTCTCAGTTTGTTTCTTTAGAAAAACCAGTTATCTTTCCAAATAGTATATACAATCTCATTAAATCAGTTCGTTTTTTCCTGGTCTTTAGAGGAGATTTTTTATCTCATAGTTTTATATATTTCCCTGTAAGTTTTCTGTCCACTTTCATAGTATCATATATAGTCTTTATGACAGTATTTATAAGTTTTTATAAATGTGCGCTTATAGCTCACTTTGCAATTTCTTTATTATCTTAAAGACCATTTCTTTGCGCAAAAGAGGAGAAAAAATGTTTTACTTAGCTTTAGTCCACTTATGTCCTGGATAAGGTTGTCATTTGAGCTGACTTGGAGTGTACTGCAGCCTCTATGTCCCCATTCTCCTGGGCTTGTGCTGTTTGGAGCTTATAAGATTCTTTGCAGTTACTTCTTCCGCTTGGCAGTTCACGTTCTTTGCCAGATCCTACTTCCTGGTGCCTTCCTGCACCTCTATCGTAGGGGTTATAGCACATCCATTGCTATCCCAGCACTTTACACTCCCAGAGTCACCAGGGCACCCGGCCGTCGGGGACACACCACACGCCGCCCGCACTGGACTGGACTGTCGCTCCCCCCTTCTCCAGGTGATGCTAACGTGGGTGTGCTTGCTTAATCGGCACACCCGCCCTCTGCAAGCTTGCTCACTCTCTTTGGCGCCATCTCCTCCCGCAAACCGCCGTGCTGTACGGCTAGATTACCATTTCCGGTCACTCCCCGTGCTGTGGTATTTTTTCTACTTACACATTTAAAAGATGTGTTGCACTAGGGAGCTGCTGCATACTCCCAATGTGAACATAATTGTTTGTCCATTAGTCTCTGGAAAGTTACCAGAGCTCCATGTAGTCAAAAGTGGCAGGACTTTGTATTGAAACAGACCCCATGGAGTGGAAAATGCATTTTTTTATTTTGCTGATTGCATCAACAATATCTTCCTGTATCCCTTTGTTTCCTAGCCAATCTATCTGTTCATCCATGCTGAGAATGGGATAAGCATTAGATTCTCCAGTGACTTTCACAAACTGAATTCAGTGTCAGAATTGAACAGTCTTTGGAACCGTAACAATAGGACTGCACCACTCACTTTAGGATTCTTCAATGATCCCCAGTTCCAGCTGTTTTTGTTTTTTTAACTTCTGCCTTTATCCCTGTTCTTTAATGTTACATTAAATGGAGGTAGTACAACTAGGATGAGTAGAGAAAACATCCTAGTTTTGTTCCAACATTTTACAGGTTTCTTCCTTTTGTACAGGGGTTTCCTGAGATATGTATACGCTTTCACTTGTGCTGACTCAAAGGATTCTACACCGCAAATGGTTTTGCCGAAATCTTCTTACCATTTAGCCAAACATGTAACATCCATTTCTGCCGCTTGCTCTTTCCAGGGTTTTAGAAGGTTTATGCGATAGATCTGCTCTGGTTTCCACATCTCAGGTTGCCTTATTTTTAAAATCCAATTCTCTTATGGGCTCATCTAGCCAGTAGCTTGCTTTGATCTGTAGGTATTAGCACTAGCACCCTATCTCCAGGCTCTAAACGTCCTTACTTGTGCACTGTGGTTATATTAGGTTTGTTGATGCGTTTGGGCTTTCTCCATATGGTGTCATACCAGAGGGGCAACTTAGGAAATTCTCTTATTTTTCACATACTCTACAATAAGTTAAAAAGGGGAAAAGCCAGTACAGACTTGATAGCATGCTACAACTTTTTTAAGCATTCTCTTGTAGGTCCTATTAAATTGTTCCTTTAATCCATCCGAAATAGTGCTGTCTATTTTAACTCTGTGGGGATCTGTGCAATGCTTATATCTGTACATTGCTAATATTATTAAGAAGTTAAAAGAACCTGCAACTAGCACTTGTGCACGAAACAGCTGTATGTGTTAGGTGAAAGAATCAGAGTACACTGTTGTCTTTAATGTGCACTCAAACGCACACCGCCTTTTACTTCTTCTTATTGTGTTTATTCAAGTTAGTTAAAGGATTCAAGACTCCCATGTTAAACTTCCTTTGGAGGCCCTTTGCATTGTGGTTAATCATTCATCACATAGTATGTAACTCCGTTTGGGGAGAGTAAATTGTGACATTTTATATAATAAGGGAACCGTTATGTGTATGCAATTATTTTGTGTCTGACAACTTTCACTGTCATTTCTCTAGGTCTTAGTTACCCTGTATATAAAGGAGTAATGAAAAAAGGTTATAAGGTTCCCACCCCAATTCAGCGAAAGGTGAGTCACTTGTTTATTCCCGATGGGACAGAAATGTGTATCTTTGTGATACATTGCTTTTCTTTCTTGCATTGTAAGGTTTAACGTGAGTCCAGCAGTTTTGAAATACTGTAATGGCTCAATTCCACTGTACTTCTATCATAACACCATTCTCCTGTAACCTTATCAGGTAATCCCTGTCATTTTGGATGGCAAGGATGTGGTAGCCATGGCTAGAACAGGTAGTGGCAAAACTGCGTGCTTCCTCATCCCAATGTTTGAAAAGCTGAAGGCTCACAGTGCCCAGACGGGGGTCCGTGGGCTTATCCTGTCCCCGACTCGAGAACTGGCCCTGCAGACCCTGAAATTCACCAAGGAGGTATGGGACTCTCAAGCACAGGCTTGCTCTGATATTGCCTTCTGCAACAAAGTTTCTCTCTCGATCTTTGATAGTACCTGCAGCAGCCTCCGAATTTCTCCAGTTCGCTGGCACTGCCCCTCCCAGCCTCTCTTTCTATCCAGCACTCTCACACTGCCTTCTTCAACTCTACTTTCTCTGTATGCTCTGACACTGCTCTCTGCAGCATCTCTTTCTCTCATGTTTGTACATGAGTCACCTACAGTCCCCCTGTAACCTCCAGTACTAAAGGCTCCTCTTGTTTTCAGTGTCTGCTGCAGCCTCCCAAATTTTCAATGGTTTCAGGCTGTTCTCTGCAGAATCCCTTTCTATTCAGTACATTACCATCTGAACCATCTTTGCTATTTCTACATGTTCTAACACTGTTCTCAAGATAATCCTTTCTCTCCAGTCACCTGACAATACTGTCTGTAGTTCTTTACTTTACTAGCTGGAATCCACTGCATTCCCTGACACTTGTGTTTGGGATCTCCTCTACCTTTTTTACCCAAATTTATGACGCCACTTTTTTTGTTTATGGTAAATATTCAGCTGCTCTGCAGAGGCAATGCCACTTCCTTCTGTAGCTCTCCTGTATTTTATACTCTGCACTGCATTTTCTGATATGTAATACTAGGCTTAATTTTTTTTGTCAGCTTGGAAAGTTTACTGGTCTAAAGACAGCTCTTATCTTGGGTGGAGACAGGTACGTTTTGCTTATTTCCTCTTTGTCTAAATGGAAATATAAAGTGTGATGCTTATATATGACCTATGGGAATACATAATTTGTTATAAGAGGGCCTTTTGAGTGTTGCATACGTTTGACATTTTTTTTTAATTCTTTCTGCAGGATGGAAGATCAGTTTGCGGCTCTCCATGAAAACCCAGACATGTGAGTGAGACTTGTCTGTAATCCTATATCGTTAGGTGTAAAATTAATTTGCACTGTATTGATTTTAATATGCCAAAACGTGCCTAAGAGTTGTCGCTAATCTCTACTCTGTATTGTTTGTCCTCAGTATCATTGCCACTCCAGGTCGTTTGATGCACGTAGCTGTAGAGATGAACCTTAAGCTGCGTAGTGTGGAGTATGTAGTATTTGATGAAGCAGACAGGTGAGTGGATATTTTTGGTGCCTTGCTTACTTTCAGATCTCGTTTGGGGCTCTCATTTACTCACCACTTCCACCATCTCTTTCTGGCAGACTTTTTGAAATGGGTTTTGCGGAACAACTGCAGGAGATAATTTCTCGCCTCCCAGAGACTCGGCAAACTCTACTATTCTCTGCCACTCTCCCTAAAATGCTTCTGGAATTTGCCCGTGCTGGTAAGTATCTGCTTAGGCCAAAGCATCAGGTGTTGGAGAAATGTTTGGTATTGCTATAATGGAATGGGTCGAGATCAGGATATAATGCACAAAATGAGGTTCAATACAAGATAATTATTAGTCCTTCCCATATATTATTTTCTTAATTAGGAAGACTTAAATAGATGGCATAGCCACTCGAGAAGGGTTGTTGTTTCATATCTGTCACTTTCACGTCTTCACCCGCAGGTCTCACTGAGCCAGTACTGGTTCGTCTGGACGTTGACACAAAACTGAGTGACCAGCTGAAGGTGAGGTTGCTGTGGTGGTGTAATGAATCTGTGAGCTCCTGACAGTGTCTGCATTAACCACTTTTCCTCCCACAGCTGTCTTTCTTTCATGTGAGAGAAGAGGATAAACCTGCTGTGCTCCTGTATCTCCTGCGCTGCGTGGTGAAACCACAAGAACAAACTGTTGTATTTGTGGCCACTAAACATCATGCTGAGTATCTAAGGGAGGTGAGTGGGTCTCCAGGTACTGTGAAACCATCAGTGTCTGTGACCTCATCAGACAATACATATAAATCAGACAAAATATTTCTTTTTTTTTGTTTTATCTTCTCACGTCTCCGTTATGTCTCCTTCCCTGTCTCTTCCATTCTCCTCCTACATTGTAATTCCCCACAGTTGCTGAACATGCAGGGCGTCCCCTGCTCTCACATATACAGCTCTCTGGATCAGACTGCCAGGAAGATAAACTTAGGCTTGTTCCTTCATGGGAAAGTGCGAGCTCTGCTGGTGACTGATGTGGCAGCTCGAGGCATAGACATCCCCATGCTGGACAATGTCATCAACTACAGCTTCCCCCCAAAGGCCAAGCTATTCCTGCATCGAGTTGGTAAGGAGGCAGCACCTCTAGGTCTGCACACACATGCTTCCATCCATAATGTTTTCCTTACTTGGTCATCATTTCCTTCTTTCTAACCAGGCCGTGTGGCAAGAGCAGGTCGAAGTGGCACTGCTTATTCCCTCGTGGGGACAGATGAGACACCCTATGTGTATGACCTTCACCTCTTCCTTGGCCGACCCCTGAAGCTGGCAGCTCAGGAGATGGACACAGGTAAATTCAGATGATGTTACTATGTGTAATGTATTGCCAGCGTTACAAGAGGGTCATGCACAGGTTTGTCACCTCTCTATAGATGAAGAAGATGGAGTGCTGGGACGCGTGCCACAGAGTGTGATTGATGATGAGGATTCTCTGCTAACCACGGATCGCGAGAGATCATTGGAGCTGCAGAACCTGCACCATGTGGCAGAGAATGCTTATAAACATTACTGTAAATCCAGACCTGCCCCTGCCCCAGAATCTATTAAACGAGTCCGGGAGGCCAATTACACCCAACTGGGCATCCATCCCATCTTCTGTGAGTGTCAGCTGGCCTTGCTGTTCAAATAATCTGCACAATCTTGATTTTTCTTCTGTCCTCCCTCTTTTACAACGTTTCTCTCTTGTTACTCTTACTCAGTTTTTCCATGTTCATTATTTATTGTCCTAAGATATTTAAATATATTTTCTATTTTCTCTGACATGCTCTTAATGTTCTCAGGGTCCAGGCTTGGTGGAGAGGAGATGCAGAGACTAAAGGTTGTTGACAGTATCAAAATCTATAAACCCAGAGTGGTAAGTGAAGTCCCAAAACTGGACATGATGACCTCCTTTTCTGCAGGGTTCAATATTATTTCACTTTTTCTGTCCCACAGACTATATTTGAGATTAATGCTACTAACAAGACTACCGCAAGTGAAGTTATGCGAGCCAAAAGAAGTCAGGATGCGAATGTGATTGCAAAGTTCAAGCGCATGAAAGAAGAGAAATTGAGTGGAGCACAGGCAGAAACCAGCAAGCGTCCCAGTGCTCCCATAGACGAAGAAACTGATGAAGAGAACTTGGAGGTAACCATATTGCTTGATGAACCTCCCTTTCTTTATGTATAGTGATGCAGTATTCTTAGTTTTAAATATTTTCCAATAAGACAAAGTTGTTGATACAACAGACTCAAAACAGTAAGTAGTAGGATGGAGCTAGAGTCATACAACAATGTCAATTTAAATTTTAATATTAATATCAATAAAGAGATACAAAGGAAAAAAAAGAGCCACATCTGGATTGTTACCTTGTCATGGTGAAGAGGCTTATGTAGGGTCACCCAAGATGGGCAGGTCATAGCAGAGAGATCACACAAATTGTGGTACAGTGGAAAAGGAAATAGCAACTCACTCCAGAAAACCTTATGAGCATGACCAGAGACAAAACGCTAGATGTGCTGCAGTGCATAAAGTCAGATAAGAGGCAGAGAGTCAGATAAGACTGAATGACTAAACAATAACACACATAAGAGAGGATGTAGCAGGAGGCGAAAATGGAGGATAGGTCATCATTTCACATCCATGGGTAGCAGCTAGGGTAGGGGATTTGAATGTCTATGATGAAAGCTAAAATTCAGCCTTCTCATGAACCTGACCGTTTGGGACAATATTGAATTTAAGTGGGCATCTCATTACGGATTCATAGAAAGGGTCCATGGTGACAAATACACAAGGGCTACAGAGAGGAAGGTCATGTTGTGATAAATAGGAGTGGGCCCCTTTTAGAATTTGTGAAATCTGTTATTGTATGGCGGTTGATTTGTTTGTGGTAGCTCCCCCCAGCAAAGCAACTGCACAATCCCTGGGGATCTTACAGCCTGTGGTATAGAAATAAAGACAAAAAAAATAGTTGTTGTTCCATAAAACGGTCAACGTTGGGCAATCCCAAAGTGCATATTTACGGGAGCCTACCTTATTACAGCCTGTGTGTTTGTCTATTCAGCCAGAGTAAGATACCATCTAGTTAATCTTTTTGTAGCTATTTTCTTTAGCTAATATGTTAATTGAGCTGGTGGTATAAGCTTGAAATATATTTTTTGTCATGTCTTTTACCCAGGTTCGCTTCCCATTTAGAGAAGTGTGCAAATTCCCATTTGATATTGCAGGTCAATAGATACTGGTACAAGGATGATGGTTTTATGCGATTTTTATTGTGCATATATTGATTCAAATTTAGAAAAGGTATATGATGGATTTAGAATAAATATGAGAGTCAAACAGTGTATTATTTGTGAATGGACCAGCCAATCTTTAATTGGGGATTGGTGCGTTAAGTAAACTCATTTGCTTTTATTACAAACTAAATCTCAATGCGGTAAGGCTTTGGGAAATCCACCAAGAGTACTTGCTTGACCACTCACTGATCCCCTTCCCAGATTGGGGTGAGCCATGCACTTGCAGAAGCAAGCTTATATTTTTGTTTCAAGTCATACCAGAGCTTCAGTGAGTGGTTAATGCATATTGGTAATTGGAGATTCCTCATAGATACATAGTCTAAGTTCCTTAACACTGGAAATTGTAATTATATGCTCCAAGTATGTTATCCTCAAGTCCAACCCATCTTGGGTCATGTGTTTGATGCCATTGAGTGAACTGGACAAGACCAGCTGCTTTATTGTACGCTACAATATTTGGAGCTTAGAGGTCCTCTTGTAATCAAAAGACAATTTAGAATTTCAGCTCCTATTTTAGATTTAAGTCTTTGCCGTTTTGAGGCGCAGGATGGATTTCTGTAGAGGTAGTAGATCTTTAGTGCTTGTTGGGATTGGAAAGGTACGTAATAAATACACAATCTTCAGTAGGATATTAATTTTGTACTCGTATATTCTTCCTATCGGGAGATTCTGTATTTGTCCCAAATATGTAATTTTTTGTGTATTGTTTTTAACAGGTCAAAGTTGGCTTGATACAAATTGGAGGTGTTGGTTGTCAGTTAAATCCCCAAATTTGAATGAGAAGTTAGTTTCAATCAACTTGAGACTGATTTGGGCAGAATAATGTCTAGGGCTTCAATACAAACATGTTAATTTTGTATCCAGATATCAAGCTAAATTTGCTCAACAATGCGAACAATTTTTGTAGAGATGTGAGAGGTTTTGTCAAATATATAATAGGATATTGTCAACAACCAAACTAATTTTGGGATCTGTAGTGATGCCGTATTCTAACCAGATGTTACATTCTTCCTCTTCCATCCAGGGAGTTTTCTCACAAGTGGTTGGAAAGAGGAAAAGAAAGAGCGGGAATGATGATGAAGGAAGCAAGCCAAAGAGAGTTGGAGCAGCTCCGGATCCTGAGTATTACATCCCCTACAGACCCAAGGACTTTGACAGCGAGAAGGGGTGAGGCAGAGCCTTGGGAGGTTTAATTGAATAAAAGTGCTAAAGAAAAGGTTACAGTGAATGAGGCAAGGCAGGAACGCGTAGCTGGGTTTTTAAATAAATAGTGTATTGTTTAGTACATAAAAAAAAAAAAAAAAAAGTTTTGTTTTTTTCTTGTTTATTTTACTTCATAGACATATTTATTAGTGAATGGATGGCTGGGCTGGAAGATCACTCAGTCACTATTAAGAATGAGATTTTTTTATCACTCTTACCCCCTTCTCCTCCCACAGACTAAGTGTGAGTGGTAACAGCTTTGAGCAAGCCGCAGCAGGAGCTGTGTTGGATCTACTCGGGGACCACACAGAGGATCTAAACAGGAACAAGCATGTCATGAAGTGGTGAGTCTGGTAGAGCGAAGGCAGTAAAATATCCTGCATTTTCTACTTTCCTTTTTAAGGAGAAAAATCTTACGTATGCTAATTGTTGCACACCGACAACACTTAGCCCAAAATAGTTTAGATATACTCCTTTTTTTCTTTATTGAACATGTCCTATCGGCTAAAACCCTGTAAAACGTATGATATGTTGATGATCGGTTTCTGTCCAATTCTAGGGATCGCAAGAAAAAGAAGTTTGTGGGATCAGGTGGTCAGAATGACAAAAGGAAAATAAAAACCGAGAGTGGACGACTCATTAACAGCTCTTACAAGAAGAACATGTATCCTTTTCCATGCTGTGAATTTGTGCGCTCTTCAGTTACACCATATACAGTATATACAGAATCTATATTGTGCTGTCTTCAACTACACCACAGACACAATCTAGCCTTCATGCATATTAAATATGTAGTCAGAGTGTATTCGAACACATTGTCTTAATTACATTTAATATTTAATTGCAGGGATCTGGCAGATTAAAATAATGTTACTATCATTGAAGCATTGGTTCCCAAATATTTATTTCACTGTTCTGCAGGAGATCATGGAGCATCTACACTGTGTAAAGACATCTGTACACTCTTGGGACTAGTGAGAGAATTCATTTCTCCTGGTTGGAACGTGGATTTATACATCATGTCAGTGTATAGATAAAGTATGCAATTTTCTTTGCATTTTCTTCCTTGACCTTGCCCAAAGATATGAGGACTGGAAGAAGAAATATAAGATTGATGATCAGGATTCTGAAGAGGAAGAAACACAGAGACCAGGAGGCATTCGCCGGAAGGGAAGAGGTGAGTGAGATTCCTATACATGCTCATCAATTAGAGCGGCCTAAGTTACAGAGCCTTATTGTTGAAAACAAAAAGGTTTGTGCGATGTTTGAGACCTAAAGGAACACTCTTTTTTTCATGCATTTCAGAGAAATTGTTTTAAATCGTACAAAAGTAGTTTTTTTTGCATGAAAAACATTTAAGCCTGTTTTTAGCTTCCTTGAAACTTAACAGGAACCGCACAGAGCATACTGTACTATGTAACTCATTAGCCGACTGAGGACTACTACATCTATATAAGTGCTCACCTGCTGACTGAGGCAAGCCCCCAAACGCAGTCAAACATTTGAAAAAAGAAAAATGCACTGTGACATTCACAATAGAGACAACAAAAAAAAAACGAGGTTTCCATATCCCTTTTAACAGAGCCTCCCACACCCATTTTAAGAAAACCATTGAATATAGGAACCCTTGATTTCACTGAAAATATATATATATATATATATAATTTTTTTTTTATTTTTTTTACATTCTTGAGCGAAAAATTAATATTCTGGCTTAAAGTATTCAGTTCATCTTAATGATATACAAGTTTTTACCATGGACATAACTGCGCACATATCTCATTCTAGGAATAACACTAAAAGAGTGCCCTTTTCTGTATGACAGAGAATCCTCTATTTTAAACGTTTTTTTTTGTTACGTTATTACCATCACTAATGGCAAGTCATTCATTGACTATCTCCTTTACTATATTTTCTCCAACTTTGTATGCCTTAATGTATTCATTTTAGGGCCTCTGTTGTTGTTTTTTTTGTTTATTTTATACTTTAATTGGGTAGTTTATACTTCACATGCCTTCTTATACATGCAATATATTGTGTATAATTTTATTACATGCTCTGGACCTCACTATTACAGTTTGATAATTGTCTTGCAAACAAGCAATTACTTGTTTCTTCATCTGTTCCCTTACCACTCAATAGGAGGACGCAGCAACTCTCGTGGAGCTCCCGAGACCCCTGGCCCCCGCGGGAAGCCCCGCTCTGAACTGCGCAGCAAGCAGCAGATTTTGAAGCAGCGTAAGGTTCAGGAAAAGCAGCGATTCTTACAAAAAGGAGGCATGAAACAGCTAAAGAACAAAACCAGTCAGCGGGCACAGGAGATGAAGAGATCAGCTTTTGGGAGAGGGAAGAGCAACGGATTCAAGAAGGGAAAGATGAAGAGGAGGATGTAAAAGGCCCTTTGTTGGATTGTCGCAGTGCAGGTGCAATCTGCTTAGTTCTTGCTCTACTCTGGAAGGGTTCTGCTGAGTGTACCTCTTGTTATAATAAAATAGGGGGGGACACAAATATTACCACTCCACTCTGGAGAGGCTACAGTAATAGTATTGGACACCATTCCTACTATTAGTAATATGTGTACCGCCTGAATAGTATCTGTTTTCACACTGTCAGGTCAGTTGTATCTCTGAAAAATGTGTTCAACATTGCAGGCTTCTTGTTACCACTCCTACCACCTCCAACAAAGAGATTGCAGTGTAGTAAGCTTATGATATGAAACTTTGCTGGCAAAAGGGCTTTGTTGCGTGCAATGAAACACATTAAAGCATGATACATTAGACACATTGTAAAATTGTCATTGGAACAACTTGGCAAATGTCTCTGTCCTTAATGGCCATGTGTTAATTATTGGATATAAGATGGGAACCACATCTTTGTACAAGACTCTGACTGTTGTACATTAAATTTATTAAAGGTATTTCTTCAGCTTGTGGCATCTGAATTTCATTTATGCATCTGGTACATTGTACTACTGTATTTACTACCATGGTGTGTGTGTGTATATATACTGCCATGTACACTATGACAGCTAATGCCTTTTGTATCTTTGTTTAAAGGCCTGCTTTTGTCAATAGTCTTCTATATTTTTTTTTTTTTTTCAATAACTAAACATAACCGGCACCATGCTTTTGGCAAGCAAAACATTTTTTACATTGTACAGTTTTATACATAATTATTCACGGCATGTCTCCATTTTGTTTTCTCTGCTGCCTGTTACTTTCTCAGTTGAGTGTGTCCCTATAAATGACTAAACTTCACGTTCCTTTTAGTCCTGCTTAGAGCACTAGTAAATGTCATATTTTCACTATACAGAAAGACACTACATATATGGTGCAGCCAAAATTATACATTTATGATTGGAGACTTTTGATTTTACATTCTAAAAACATGTATATTTAAGTGTATTTGTTCAAAATCATACATTTTAAAAATATGATCAGTGGTCCATTAAGCTATACTGCCAATGATTTGCTGTTTGTTCAAGTCAGTGTTTATTATGCTGTATTACAATGCAAAATGTACACACTTTGTTTACCTTCTATTAAACCCACTTTAGTGGTCTTATAAATGGATAATCTAATAATGGTTGGATAATACTATATAAGCACCAGATCTCTCCATCCCCCTGAATTTAGTTTTGTGGTGGGAGAGGGCTATCTAAATTGTCATATCACAACTACAGTATGATAGTGGGTGGTGACCAGACATTTTGTTTTGTGCATGGCTAGCAATTCGTGTAACACTGCTTCTTGCCGCTAATGTGTTGGGGCAGGGCAACCCCAGCCACAATACTTCATTCAGTGGGTGGAGAGATGCAGAACTTAAAGGGAAGATTATGTAAAATAGTAATTAACGGTTTAAATGTACAGTTGAGTTTTATGTTTTTCTTATGCCATACATATTACAGTGGTCATTTAAACTAATTGTTTTCACTTCGTTCTAACCAAGGCCTGCTATACTAAACCCTTTGGCTGCAAGAGTAGAACAGCCATCTGTGTTTATAGATGGAATATAGTGAGGTTGCTAAATGCCCCTTGGAAGTAGGTAAAGAAATGTTCACTCTGGGCAGCTGCTCAAGTAAAGAGGAAGACTTGTCAGACGATAGGAGTTGTAGCAGGATCTATGATGTCATATCATTCTTCTTTAAGTCTGCACAGATGGCAGAAAGATCCTGGAAGCACAGCTGTATCTGGAAGTACAAAACAATGACTATATCAGCTAGAAAAAAAAAAAAAAAGGAAGACTTAAAGGTAGGTTAGAATGTAGAAAAAGCAGAATCAAATATGGGAAGAGGGGAATCAGAGACTGGGGGGTGGGACAAGAGTTGAGAGCAGAATCTGGGGGAAGACGAGGAGTGATTCTCCTCAAAAACACTTTGGAAGAAGAGGTAAAAAATGATTGGTCACACTACTGTTGGCGTGTGAAGTCTGAGTTGGATTTGTACTCACCTTCTCGAGCTGTGCCTCTGTGTCCTCTATATGAATGTCTGGCTTGACGTGCATGTTTTTGGTAATGGTATTGAAGAGATTCATTGTTGCCATCCTGACGCGCCCCAGGCGCAGTGTGGTCTCTGCAGAAGTGTTCTGGATCTGCGTCCACAGAGACTCCTGAAACATTCATGTGTATTGACATTGTAATATTTTATTACACTTGCATTTTCAATCTAATAATATGTCAACAAAGCCACAAAGACATTCAGCTCTGAAGCCATAAACTCCTCTTAATCTGCTAATTACTTCCAATTTGTGTCTTGGGGTTTCATATTATCATATGTCAAATCCAGATCATACTCCTAGTTCTTGAGAAACATAAGTAACTGTAGCCATTTGAGATTTCTAGGACCAATAAAACAACTGTAAGCTTGTGTGATAATTTGGAGAGGCTTGATCACTAAATATAGGAGCTATACAAGTTATATAGTACTCCTCCATTAAGAAAATAAATGAAAAGTGACCAACCGAATGAAAACCCTTGGTATTAGGGGAGAATTTTTTTTTTTTTTAAACCATTGAAAATCTACAGCATAGAATTACTAATTAGACATAAAGAGCAACCATGTTTGTGTAGATATATACTTCATCAGTATGGTAAGTTTCAGGAAGTGCAAAATACATAACTATGCATAAACCTATTTTGCACTGGTCTGCTGGTCATTTTTCAGTGTTTATTTTAAAAGATTTTTCAAGAAATTAAAATTTTTCCTGTTCTGGAATTTCAAGAAGTTAGCTTTCACGTAATGCATTTGCAGCTGTTCATATAGTTGGCATGGGTGTCCCAGAATCATGCAGCAGCAACAAAATTATAGGCAAGCCATTTTCTCTTAATATATAATGCAACCATTGAGATGAAATGAGCAATACTAGTCTATCCCATGGTCCATATAACGATCCCATTCATTAATAAAACCTGATATTCATACCCATTGCGCTACCACGGTCCGTGCTTTGTCCAGCTCTGCCTGTAGTTCTGCCAGCTCATTATTCTGCTCCAGAATCAGGTTGTGCGTCTCTTCCTGGTAATGCTGAAGACTCGCCTTCTCATTCTCTATGATCTCCTGGCTCTCTAGTTCACGCTTCAGTAGTTTGTCCTGGGTCACCATCAAAGTGTTGAAACGGTCTATCATCTCCTGCACCTCCTGAAACTTAAACAATAGGTAAAAAATGATTACATGCCATTACCGTAGGAATCTAAGTATAACTTGGACAAGTATGGGGCTTTGTTCTGTATGTATTCTCATAAGAAATGTTAATGATGAGAGATATCTTATTCAATCTGTTTACTACGTGAGTAATAAATAAATCAAATAGGTGGACCGTCATACCCACTGTGTACAACAGTGGTGGGCAAGTTGGTCCTACAAAGATATTCAGTGGGCTACATTTCCTTTCTCTCTCTGCAAGAACAAGTGGCTTCCATCAGAATGATTGTATTAATAGACCTGAGATACTCCGTTCCAAAGAAAACCTGAATGCAAAATCAGAGTTTCTGAACAGCAGGTAGTCCTTGTAAGAGTGAGAAGCCCACCATTGGTATACAGCCTTAGTCGGCAAAACTGACTACCTCATCCGACTTCTTTAGCACTTTCTGCAGATAAGTCTGGTAGATACTGTTCTTTTCCTGTCTTTTCAGGAGTGCCTCTTTTCGTTGCTGCAGCCGCACGTTCTCAGACTGTAGACGTAAAGCTTCTAGATCCTTCTGTGCCGCCATCTGCCTCTCCTCTTCCACCTTTCTAAGAGCTCGTTTCCGCTTTGAGTCATTCTCCTGTCAGAAACCAAGTTGTGAAACCTGAATGAGTTGCAGTGGTAGGACAAGGGTTCTGCCTAGGTTAGTTAAAATCAGTAGTAGGGTGTAAGTAATGCTACTGAGCACAAAGTTGGATATCAGGCAAAAACATGAAGCAATTATTATTATCTTTTATTTGTAGAGCAATAAAAGGTAGACTGTTATATATTTTTTTAGGCCATAGTTTGTCAATAGATGAAGGTAAAAATAATATGCCAAAAAATATCAGCAGTAGACTACAGACAAATGTTGGCCAACAGACTACAATAAAACAGATGACAGCGGAGTAAAAAACACGGATGACATACACTTAATCGGCAGCAGAGTCAATGTCTAATTGCAGTTACATTAGAAAGACACTTACAATGCCACTCTAGTTTGGGGAAATCTTCACATCCTTGTAACATACTAACAAAATTAGTAGCAGCGGTGTATGCCATGAGCATAAAAATGTGTCACGGGAGCTTGCATCTTGGACGGCTAGTATGTCTGTATCATGAGGAATAGGATGATTCTACCGGAAGTTGCTCTGCTACTTAGTTCTACTATCAAGTGGCTATATAAAGTGCCAGTCATTCAAAATAACTGAATAGAGATCTTATCTGAATCCAAGGTTCCTCTCAGTTGTCTAATACTATGATAAGCAAACCAAAATGGAATGCAGTAGCTAAAATGGCTATAATATATATATATATATATATATATATATATATATATATATATATTTTAACACACACATATATATATATATACACACAAAATAACTAAGTCAGAGGTGCTCATCAGAGAACGAACTAACCTTAATAGGTTAGTTTTATGGACATGATAATCCACTCTGAGAGCAACCTCTTTTAGGTGCTCTCAGTCTGGTCTCACTCAAAAGAGTGACCCAGCCCCGAAATACCAGGCAATTCTACCCTGAACAGGAGAAACCGCAAACCCCAGACACGTTTCGTCCTTTATGGGCCTCGTCAGTGAGGTGCAGCTGAACTCCCTGAGGCAAAGTGAGCAAGGGTCCACGTCTGGAGTCCCCTATTACCCTTATGGAGACTAAACCCCAAGGGTGATAATAATAATAGTCCTTCCTAACTGCTTACTATAGTTATGGCACTTCAGTGGTTCTTTAAGACACAAAATATGATCACATATACAGATAACATGTACCCAAGAGTACATATAAAAAGAAGAGTCACTAGGATTAGGTTAGATCAGAATCTCCAGGCACACAAATATAGTCAGCGGCAGAACACACCTTGAGGAATTTATCAAATTTGAAGAGGGAGTCTTTGAGCTTCTCTTCCTTGTGTTCCAGTTCTGCGCGGCGCTGCTGGAGACTCTCTGTCTTCATCTGAAATTCCTGTGGTGGGGAGAGATAACATGCACCATGACCAAGTGCATTGTGGGACTTGGTCAGGAAAAGGTTAATTTTCCTTGGAGTAAGATTTATACAAACATAAAACGTAAGTAAGGAAGATTTTCAAGTTAAAGAAATATTTCTGGATGAGATTGAGCATTGGAAACAGAGATTATGAGAAAGAGGAGGGAAAAAGAGGTGCTTTATTCAGGAGAATATATGATCAGTACTTTTAACAGAAAACACACAGTTGTTAAATTAAAAGTAATATATTGCTAGCAAATACTCATTCAAGATAAACATCAGATGGTATCTATATCCAGTTATATTCTGCAAAATATGACTACAGTTTCACATTTTGTGAGAAAATTTACAAGTAAAGCTCATATGTTTGTTTGCTCAGTAGAGGCTATTAAAAACAGTATGCAGTTTAAAATAAAGTTAACAAATTTTCTTAGCTTCTAAACAGTCAGTTTTCCCCTCAATCAGAGCTACATATCTCATCCTAGCTGTGTAGGGCACGGTCAGCTCTGCCTGTGTGCTGGACTATCATGAAGCTTGTAAACAGGTTTGACTGATGTCACTGCCCCTGCCCCATGACATTATTAGCTCCACTGTTTACACAGAGGTAACAGCTCTATTGTAACATGCTTGTTGCTGCCCCATAGGCCCCGGTCCTGTAACTTTACATGATCCATCATAACCCCCGCACTTTACTAAGCATGCTCAGACAGAGGCAAAACCTACACTGGTCAGACTTTATTTTTAGTCCAGCACACAGAAACAGCTGACCACGCCCCTGATAGACACAGGTAGGAGATATGCAGTTCTACTTGAGGTGCAAACAGGTTAAAAGCTAAAAAAAATGTTAGCTTATTTATTTTAAACCGCATACTGTTTTACTTCTGAATACACTACAGAGTTCGGATCTATCCTGTTATGGTGTCGGGAGAGGTCCGCTGCTGCAGTGCGGCATCCAACTGCTAGATGGCGCTGCCAATATTTTGCAGCACTGACGATATGTGACAGAAGTTCTAAGCTTATAATGTTAGCCTAACTAACATTAACCCTAACAGTTTACCTAAGCCTTGACTCTATGATATGGCAGCGGAATATCGCCAGCACCATCTAGCAGATGCTCATCGCCACTACTGCTGCCTTTCTCTGCGCTTCCATAAGAGGATAGGTCCCAGGGTTCTTTTAATAAAGGTAAATGCTCACAAAAATGGAAACATGTTCAATTTGGATGAAGAAAAATAAGATACATTAGGAATATGTGTATATGTATATGTGTGCGTGTGTTTTCCACATTCCTGCATCACTACCTATTAATATAACGGATTACATGCATATGCTGGAATATGTTTTTGCTACTCCAAATTATATATATGATGAACAGAATAAAACTACAGAGGAGGGGATCAAGAGTAGCAGAGTGCATGCTCCAGCTATGTTTGTTTGTTCCCACCTCCTTCTGGGTGCCTAGAGCCTGCTCAACTTCTACCATCTCTCTCCTCTTCTCCAGAAGACGTGTGGCAGGTGTCAGATAATCATCCTCCCGATCTGGCATGTTCCTGAATAAGAAAAAAACAGGCAACAGCACCTCACAATATGAACAATCAGTTTTGTTAATGGACAATCCCTTCTCCCCCACACCACTCATCCTATTCTATCTTCCAAATTCAAGGACCACAGTATTGACAAATATTTTTTGAAGAATTACACTTGAACATAGGCAACACAATTTCAGAATGTAACAAAAAAATATATTACATCCTCTAACATATTACTTTTATGTGTAATTAAGCTGCTGTGAAATCTATCATTTTAGTTTTTGCTGATCTACTTATTGTGGTAGAAAGTGACTGAATACATAAAACGTTTGTATCTGCACCATGGGAATGTGGCATTTGCAAATATCAATAATCTTATTAGGTCTACAGGAATGGTCACGGATAACAAGAACACACCTTCAGAAGACAAAAGCTGCAAGAAAGCTGTAATAAAAATAATGGTTTATAAAACTCAAATATGTAAAGACTGGTTATTTTTTAACTTTTTTAAATTAGTTTGCGAATTATCAAGTTTTGTTATTCAAAAGACAATATTAGGTCCTATCCTCAGCAGCAGTGGCGGTGAGCATCTGCTAGGTGGCGCTGCCGATATTCCGGTGCCATATCATAGATAGATGACGCTGCTGATATTTTGCAGCGCTGCCGCTATGTGAGAGAAGTTCTAAGCTTATAATGTTAGCCTAACCCTTGAACTAACCCTAACAATTCCGCCGCCGCCGCAGTGCGGCTTCCAACCGATAGATGACGCTGCTGATATTTTGCAGCGCTGCCGATATGTGAGAGAAGTTCTAAGCTTATAATGTTAGCCTAACCCTTGAACTAACCCTAACAGTTAGTTATGATATGGCACCGGAATATCGGCAGCGCTACCTAGCAGATGCTCACCGCCACTGCTGCTGAGGATAGGACCTAATATTGTCTTTTGAATAACAAAACTTGATAATTCGCAAACTAATTTAAAAAATCTATCGGTATCAGCAGCGTCATCTATCGGTTGGAAGCCGCACTGCGGCGGCGGCGGAACTGTTAGGGTTAGTTCAAGGGTTAGGCTAACATTATAAGCTTAGAACTTCTCTCACATATCGGCAGCGCTGCAAAATATCAGCAGCGTCATCTATCGGTTGGAAGCTGCACTGCGGCGGAACTGTCCCAACACCATAACAGAATAGATCCTGATATTACTACAGTGGTCCTTTCAAGACAGGGGATTTTGCGTTGGGACATTAGTACCTATTCCTGCAGAGGGCAACTTTAATATATTTTGCATTGTGAGTTGATTTCCCTTAGCCTAGTCCTTCCCAAACCTCTCCTCAAGACCCACCACACAGGCCATGATGTGTGTACACAAGTAAAGCAATTTGAGACTCCACCGCCTGTTTAATACTAGTTGCCTCACTTGGCCACACAGTGTTTCACCTAAATCATAGCCTGTCTGGTGGGTCTTGAGAAGGGGTTTGGGAACCACTGACTAGGGCCTCATTCAAATGCGATTTGGCCAATTGAATAGGGCTCTATATAAGCACAGAGCATATTTTTTTACAGAAGTTTTTAGTTAGTGAACTTCTATCCAAAAGCAAGATCTTCACTAACGAAAAACTTCTGTAAAAAAATATGCTGTGTGCTTATATAGAGCCCTATTCAATTGGCCTAACTGCAATTGAATGAGACCCTTAGACTGTCCCTGGCAGACAGTGATACTTAGGAAAATTGAGTTGTAATACAGTAAGGTTTGATAACATACTATATCATACTATGGATGAATGCTCAGAAGATAGTGGTATATACATAGAGGTATGGTCTGCAAAATGTGGAATATTATTGGAGGAATGATCTACAGATAAAGAAATAATAGCAGAGGAATACTCTATAGACGGGTTAGTCAGGGTACCAAGAGGTCACACCATCTGAAGCCAGGCAGGGTTGGGCCTGGTCAGTATTTGTATGGGAGACCACCTAGGAATACCAGTAGCTGTGTGCTTTGGCCCACTGGAGAAGGAACTGGCAACTTACTCCATTATCTCTGCCATGAATACCAAGTGGATCAGCATGACTATGGACATAAAGATGTGCCTGTGTGTTATGGT
This sequence comes from Discoglossus pictus, assembly GCA_027410445.1. Classification (NCBI taxonomy): domain Eukaryota; kingdom Metazoa; phylum Chordata; class Amphibia; order Anura; family Alytidae; genus Discoglossus; species Discoglossus pictus. Next base: position 399,631,814 of record CM050163.1, on the reverse strand, counting down.
CCATGAGGTCACAGAGAGTCAGACGCGACTGAACGACGCAAAAATAAAAACTCTATAGACAGTGAAAGAGTAACAGAATGAAGTTCTCTATTAGGTTTATATCGGTGATGTGCATTCTGTGGGATATTTTGCAAGGAATATGTGCACACAAATATCAATAGCCTAATTTGAAGTAGTGGGTGTGAGTACTCTGCAGCCAGTGATTGCCTGACAGAGGAATGCTCTGCACAATATGGTTTGATACAGGAATGCTCTGCAGATAGAGAAGTGTTAATAGAGAAATAGTAGTCAGGGAATTAAGAGCGTGTGGTGCATAAAGGGTTAAACATGAATCACAGCAATGCTCTGCTGCCCTCACACCAATAGCTTGTCCTCGAACGCCGCCCGGAAATATTCCCGTAGATCGAACTCCATGATGAGCAAGAGCAGAACTCCAACCTGATCCGTCTGTCAGTGTGTCTGTGTAACCATGGCTACAGCAAGCCCTGCCCATTAAACATTAGCTGCAGGAACCATCCACGTGACCAGGGCCTGGCGAGCTGCCTGACTCTCCGAACGCCATCTTTACAATGGGCAAGTAGAAAAAAAAAGGTGAGCAAGAGCAGTAAATATAAGGATAAAATACCAGTCAATCCGAATGAAGTAAAAAAAAAAAATGTAACTATTATCTTATAACGTCAAATTAAAAAAATAATGGTTAAATAGTAAGACAACAACAGTATGAAAGCACATTTGCAGTATGTATCATCCTTTTTGTTGTTAACATTTATTAAAATTCAGTTATTAATGAAAACAAATAGGGAAGCCATGAAGGAAATGCATGTCAGATCTAGTAAACTATCTGGGATCATTTATGAGTATTATCAAATGTATACAATTACTTTTCTCCTTCCAAACTTCAATATCACTACATTTATATTCTTCTGTTCACCACACATTCTCCATTTTCTCATACAGTCCTACATACAGGTCTCATGAGTCCTCCATATTCCCCTCCATGTCTAGCCACACACTTTATCATGGTAACCACAGTTCATCTCTTAGGATTGGTTATGGATGTCATGTTGAGGCAGTCTGCTACAGCTACTCTCAATATCTACTCTTCATTGGGCTTGAAAAGTTCAGCGGGACCAATAGTACCAATAGAATTGAATCAGTTTGTTATTCCCATCACACAGAACTGCTGATGAAGAACAGGATACAAAGTGACAGTCCTTTCCTTTAATAAAACACACCATCACTATGTGTTCCAATGAGAGCATGATCTTTATTCCAAATAACTCCTCTTTATACCTTAACGCATTCAAAAGAACAGTGGTAAAACTTAGAAAATAAACAGGGTTTCCATAACGAGGCTATCTAGGACAATGCCTGTCAATGTGACTGGCTTATCAGTGGCAGC